>JAWQUT010000242.1:163292-193714 GCA_033807755.1 Ellobium chinense
CGGGGGAGAGGAGTCTTCTCTCTAACGTCAGTGGTTTATAAGGATTAGTGCCTCTGTAGATTTATTTCTATTCTGTGCTGTGTACCAAAACGCTGAGAGGAGAGGAGGGAACAGAGGGAAAAACATGGACGAACCAAATGAGTGTATGAATACAGTAGATTGATCTGAGGTGAAATGACCCATGAACTAGAATTCCATGGGAGACAATCCAAAATTACAACAAATCGAAGTGTTTGTATTCGTGGGTGAAATGTGAAACACAAAAGTATCGACACCACAACACTGCAGTGAATATGCTAATGTACTGAGTGCATGTGTTCAAGGTCATGATATTTATATAATGAATATAATGTAATATATGTAATAATTTCTTTAGCGGAATATGACAGCAATATATAATGCGAGAGGGGGGCAAGATACAAAGAAGTGAAACACGTGTGAGGCAAACAGTTGATCATTGTTCCCGCAATGGAGGCCGAGGTCATTTACCTCTATTCTCACTGTTAAAGGTATTCATCTCTCAGTGACATTCCTCCGTTCAGTTCCTCTGAGTCGCGTAGACGCGTCACGTGCCACTGGCCTGCGACGTCACAAATTGTCTCTCAGGGATTGTAACTTCCGTTTCCTCTTTATTTTTCATTCCTTTCTTTTGATTGTCTGTGTATTGTCATTTGCAAATACTGTACTCATGTTCACATGCACATGTGCGCTGTGTGATGCGATGCGCGTGAGCTCTGTCGTTGTTCCTGGTTGTTCACAGTCTGGCTATCTAAACGTGAATGAATAACAGTGCGTGTAGAGGTTTCTTTGTTGTTCTCCAGTGAAGCGGATGGCGTATTTGCAGGTCTGCAGAAACATTTTTCCCAAGGCTTCGGCGCGTGTTTTATTTTGCAATCATTTTCACTTTCTGTTGTGTGATAATGATATCGCCTACCATTGTCTCACATTTTCGATTCTTTTTTACCTTTTGGAGTTTATTTTTCAAAGAGCGGGAATGAAAAGATTCCTGGCCTATTTTGTCCCTGTATCCAATATATTTCATTCTATTGCTTGTAAAAATTTAGGTCTGCCAAACTGACTTTCTCTTTTTATGATTTCCCCCTGTCTTGTATGTTATTCCGTCTGGTATTGTCACGGAGTTCTTATGAGCACATTTTTTTTTCTTCTCCTGTCTGAGGACTGTTTGATTTTGTCTGTGTTTATTGCTTCAAGTAACATTCTGTCTAGCTTTATTTTTTCTTTGCCTTGCTTGTCTGTCATGCATGTCTGTGTTCATCTATGTTTGATGACTGACATTCTAATGTTGTCGACAAAATGGGCCTAAATCAGTGAAGTCCAGACACTCTGGTGTGCTGAGTATGTACTGAGTTGTCTAGCTTCTCTTAACAACCATGGTTGGTACTTTGTGGCTTTTTGGATTTGACAGATCTGAATGAACTATTTCGTTCGTCTTCCCTCTGTCGTTGCTTCCTTCTCTCTCTTTTCTTTTTTTTTTCTTTTTTTGTTTTGTTCTCTCTGCAACTTGTAGACGACTGACTTTTTGACACCTTGTCACATTTATGACTGATGACAAAAAGACATAATAATAATAATAATGTACTATTTGAAGCTTTCGATGGCATCAAGCCACCAACCAGGACACTAGTGTCGGACAGTATTTAAACTCAGAAACAGGTTTCAGAGGACTTGTTTCCACACTGACCTTATTTTCCTCTCCTTCTCTTGGCCAGCAAGATAGGAGACCTGGAGATAAGATAGAGAATGTCTGGGACCTCAAAGGTGTTCGTGTTAAGGAAATATAGGCCAAGGTGACCCGGTGCTGCTGGCATAAAGTCATTTTTGCCATAAAATGTTTTACGAGCATCATTAGAACCACAGTGTGAGTGTGCCTGGGGCAGAGCGAGGGCATAGGTCGTGACTGTCAATGTGTGAAGTGGTGCGGACAGGGCCAATTGTGACGCAAGCCAGGGATAGTTAACACTGGATATCGATCAGTGATTAGACTGATAATCAAGAAATCTGTAGTCACATGTTCATGACGATTCTTTGTGAACAAATAGAATGGAAAGGCCTGTTGTCTGATTTATGGAAAGTGGCGTGGTGGTCGTCGTATTTTTAGAAATCCAGGCAATCTGTGTACAGCTTTACTCCGACTAGAACTTGAATGGAAAACATCGTTGAAGTTAGAAATCAAAGAGACTCATCCAGGACAAGTTAACGTTGTTGATTTCGTCTAATGCAATATGATACAGAAATCCGTGTAAGACCCCAGAAAAAGATGAGGCTGTTCCATGGAAAAGTCTCTTGACAAAGAAAATAGAAGCCTACACAAAGGCGACAGTCACCGTGGTATATTTTAAGCTTCAAAATGTTTCCATTACACGACACAAGAAAAAAAAAAAACCACTGTTGGTATAGAAATTCTTGAACTTCGTGAATTCACTTTTGATGTAAGCTGCGAAAATCTTTAAATTCGTTGGCCTTTTGGTTCCTTAACGAATCCAAAAACACACAGTAAAGTGTCACTACTGTTTAATGTTTTCATAGTGAGCAAGCGTCCTGCCTTAAGGCACCTGATGTTTTGACAGTTTGTCACGTAACCTCATAAAGTTCCAAAACACTGGATGAAGCACCTGCTAAAAGATTTTTTTGTATAAAGACCCCCATACCCAAAACGTCTTTTGCAGTAGGTTTAAAGGTTTAAAAGGGGACAGGGACCCGTGACTAATGTAACAGCAATGGAGCCATCAGCATTGTTTGAAGGTGGAAGGGAGAAGATGGATGCTAAAGCACGAGCCAGAATCCCCGTCAAAACATCACAGGTGTGACATAAAAGGGATGTGACTCACTGTACCCCGATACAGTCTTGTGGTAAGAACTACTGTCTCTTTTATTTACATGGACTACGCACGACAATCCTAGCTACTGTTTACTCTTGGTCCGTAGTCAGTCAGTCTTCTTATCAGGGTTAGGCAAAGGAAAACGTTTGAGTATTGATCACAAAGTTAAAGGTATCATCCCAGTGACTACCGTGTCATGCAGTGATAAAACAATAGAGACAGTAATAACATCTGTAATTTGGACCGCTGGCTGATAAATTATGACCATCGTTGTTACTATAACTTGAGGTCGATTGACAATCTTTCTTCTTATCAGATTTAGGACAAGAATGTGATATTCTAATCAATGTCATCCCTATGATCATCGTCCCACGCAATGATCGAAAAGTGTAATAACATTTGTGAATCGGACACTGTGTGATGAACAGTGACAATCTTTGCCGTAAACCTTCTTCGTTTTATCCGTTAATTTTAGGTAAAAGTATACACAGCATCATAGCATTGATCATGAAGTCATGGGTATCTACCGTACGGTCTTCCTCCTTTGCCACGTTATAGAAAAGCTCTAAAACAGTTTGTAGTGAGAATAATATCTTTATAATACTTGGCCTGTAATAATGCTTGCCACTGTTAATTTGTGTTCAGATCTTTGTTTTATCTGTTGATGTTAGGAAACGCATATAAAATATTCTCTTAGCACTGGTCACTGAGTCTTGGGTATCATCCGCGCGATCTTCTTTCCTCATTACCCCGCATTGAAAGCAGATCTAGTCTATATTAATAAAAGGCTTCAGCCAAATTTGTGTCACGGATTTCCTGAGAACTACGTAACGAAAAAACATGCGGTTTTCACCTAAATTCGTAGAAAAATACACAAAAAGTAACTATACACATCAGTCCTCTTTATTTTTTTTTTACCCTTTTTTAAAAAAAAGAATGTGTATAGCAACGAAATACAATCTCCGATAGATCTTTTCAATCCGCCCGATTCGCCAATCGTCCAACTTTTTCACGGAGTCTAATGCATTCGTCTATGATGCCTTTCGGTGCGCTAGGTATTCTTTCGGCGCTGGCGCGTTGCCTGCCTGCCCATTTGTAAACTGGGGTGTTAGTCTTGTAATCTATCTTTATACTGAGCTATGACAATCCTTTTAACTGTAACTTGTTATTAGGAGGCTTTCTTGTCAGTTTTAACAAAACCTATATTATTCTAAATCGGTCCCTGAATCATGGATCTCACCCATATAATCACCGGCCCACGCAGTGATAGGAAAGCTCTAATGTAAACAGACTGCATGTATCTGCAGGTTGAAATCCCAGTGTGGCATTCCTCCCTTTCGCCTCCCCACCATACACCAACACAGCCCTGGGTTTGTTGGCTTGTGACAGTCAGCACAGGAATGATAAGGGACACCACAGCCGGGCCAGATCGTTTCCGAGTATCGACATTTTTTCGATATTCAGCGCTTCCGATGCCGGTATCAGAATCTCAGTTTTGAAATGTTTGACACCATTTCGATCCTATTTCGATAGGACTGTGTCAGAATGTTAGGATTCTTTCGATGTCAGAGGCAGCAGTTACTTCCATTTTTTTTTTCCGAACATTAGTATCATATCTACATGTGAACTCAAAAGTTACTAAATATATGAATTGATTATCAGGCCTGCCTTGTGATTAATGTAAGAATCGAAAAACACTGTAATCGATACTCTCCAGACTCAACTCGCCATCAAGGAACAGAGAAATGTGCAAGGGTGGTAGTGGGTAGCTTTCTGAGGTATACTGCGATTGACAAGCGCCTAGTTCACCTCTATACCTGGTACCCCCGGAGCTCTAAATCGGACTGTGACATGACCAAGTTGGCCAACCCCCGATGTTCAAATAAGTTCAGTTCACAGGTACACTGTATCACCAAATGGGAGGGTACACTCACTGTACCATCGAGTTTTGTTGAGCAGACCGCATTCTTACCCCGTTGATTAAATAAAAAAGACGAACTTTGGGGTGAGATTTGAGGATGTACCTGGTGCCATCTTCATCTTGTTTTAGTTCGGATCAGATCAGATTGTCGTTTACACTGTGGACGGAGAGTATCGACAGTCGGTCTTGAGTTGGTGACTTCAAGGAGTGTTCAACAGAGGTGGTGATCAGTTCTGTCAGGACGTATGCTGTGTGTGTATGACACAAGGCAAGTAGTTCTAACAGAACATTTTTGTTTTCGTTTGGAAATTACATAAATCTATATCGTTTTCGTCTTAAAATTGTAGAAAACGCGTTTTCGTTTCAAACTCCTAGCAGGATCTTGACATGATAACATGCCTCTGGAGGGAAGATATCTCAGGACGTAAACCAGCAAATCCCTAGCTTGTAGAAGCTAGAAGTACGCAGACGTGCAACAAAACAGGAAGTGTGATGACACACACTATACATATTATATAAACAGAGCAAGAAACTTATGGTTCGGTGTTTATGATAGATTTCAGAAACTCGACTTCTCCGGTAGCAATCATTTGTGAGTTTATGGGGAAAAAGCGACATAGAAAATTAAGTCGTGATCGGAGAAACACAACGAATACGCGATTTTTTTTTTAGTACATTAAATTCGAGATCATGAGGTCAAACTATTTTTGTTTACTTTTATCAGTAGGAAAGCAAAACTAAACCGACGTAATGGTGATACGATTTAACGCACGCCACTGGCTGGCTGGCTGGCTGGCTGACAAGAGTGTGTCAAGTGGACCTTTCGAGATCTGGACAACCCTCTTCAGTTTGACAGTGTAGTGTGTTTGTTTTCTTTTGACCCCCAGGTCTGTTTTTAAGATGCTGACATCAGATTTTATCGCTTAGTCTTGCCGTAAGACCTGGGAACAAACTTAAGCTGTGAAGACTTTGTACTTCCTCTTACGTTTGTTGACCCATTGCGTTGTTTCATTTTGTTTGTGCACTAAGTAAGTTATGCTTTAGAGCGGCTTGACAATTTTATAATCTGTTGTTGGAAAATAGTGGCAAACATCTTATTGGATTATTCAAACAGAGTGGATTTTTTGTGTTGAGGTATATCATGTGACCTTCGTCTGTGATCTTTTGGTTGTGCCAGTTCAAGATCAACTTTTCTGTTTTCTCAGCATTAGAATTATTGAGGTTCCCTAAATATAGCGGCGTCTATGACCCTTCAAAGCGAGATGTAAGTCACGTATGATAACCATGTGAGTAGTCTTATGTAATTTTTTTTATCTCATGGTTATTTAAGGGCTTCAAGAAACATTTGGATGCTAGTAAGTAGTAAGTTTGTTTCTAAAACTTGCAAACGTCTTAATTCAGTGGTCAGTGACAGATATTTTAATCTGGCAAGCGTCCATTGTTTTTCTGGTCACAGGTCAGTAGTGTTTATTACACTGTCCCACAAAGGATCCATGCGAGATGTGATGTTGAAGCGGTGTTTCAGAAACTAGTGCACGTATCACGATGTTCCTGGATCCGCCAAGTGTCTTAAAGTGGACCATCTTGACGCACTTCCGCTGATTATGAGGACGCGTCAGTCCAAGCGTCCACTGGGTTGATGCGGAGATGTTTCGGGCGTTTCTGTTGGATGACACCTGGATAGTAATTGTTTACTTATTTATGCGCATCCTGCTCACATTAACGGGAAACTTATGTTCGTTCTTTTGGTCATAGTCCTCAATTAATTGTTTCATTTTTTGACCTCGGTTTACCGAATTGTGGTATTCTATTGGTAGAGCTATTTGATTATGTATTTATGTTGACTGATATTGATGTGTGTGTGTGTTTACTGTCACGTTGGACTTCGCTGATAAAACGGGATTGTTATTGTTTTGATGAGTCATTATTTCCTGGTTTGGTTATCTTTTGCTTTTATTGTTTTCAGCCATTTATTCATGGAACTTTTTTTTTATTTTTTGGTGTGTATTTCTGGGACTTGTGTGTCGTTTGAACTTTGGGTGTAAAATTTTAGTACCCCTTTACTTTTAGAATATTAGTACTGGATTTAATGCAGTTCGAAGGACCTCCATATACATAATAGTGTAGTTAGAATTACTTCAAGCAATCCATATGATCCTGAGGTTTTTATTACTACCCAGTTCCTTTTACGTCAGCTTAGTTTTACCGGCGTGCAGTTCTCAGAATATTTATTAAACTACACTTGAAATACTCGATACATTTTCATACATTTCGTACTAACAAAGGTGTCGTCAAACTGATGTGAAATGTAGTCGGTTACTGGTAACTTAGTTCTCTCATGTATTCGTTGATTGTAAATGATTTGCCATTATAATACGTTAGTTAAGGATTTGTCTGTCATCAAGTACATTGTAAATATAGGGTGACAGGTCAGGGCTCTTCCACTCAAACGTCATGTGCGGTTTTGCTCGGTCCAGAGGTTAATAGATCTAGGTTTCTGTTGTTGGTTCACTGGACATTTGTTATGACAGATGACATTAAGCGATATGTATAAACACACGTTTTTCCACAGCTGTTTTTAAGTGTGATAGGCTATCACTAGTAATAACGGGGATATCACTAGTAATAACGAATATCAAATTCAATTTTAGCACAGGAGAATGGTACAGTATTTTGTTAATATTTAATATCTGTTCATATTCGGAAAATATTGATATGTTTGTTGAAACTTGAGGGCAAGGCCCCATAATTTAACATGAAACTTTTAAATTAGTCCTGAGTACTTTCTGTACTTTATCCGTCTTCATGACCGAAGTATTTCTGTTAGTCTTATAGGTCACTCTTAATTTAGGATGGACGAATTTTGTGCGACATCAAATATGGTTAGTAGATAAAAAGCAAACTTCGAATGTCCATAAATGGAGAATAGGCATCTACTGTAAATATTCAACTTAAATTTGTCAGACTGTTGAACCTATTTTGGGATCGAGCCTCTGAGCAAATAGTCAACCTCTGGATCGACCACCCGAACAGAGATTGCAGTAAATATGGAATAGAAATGGTATAAAATTCTTTGGCCCACTTTTTCGTTCCTCATTGCATGAAAGCCCCATTATGCATAACTGGGTTGGGGAATAAAGGCATACCTTATCCTTCCTATTCATACGATGGGATTGTATCAAGGATGGTTAAAGCGCGAATGTAAAGTATGAATAATATGTGAATTGAATGACACAGCAGCGAAGCTCCATGCGTATTTCTATCGGCCCTGCTAACTAGTATGCAGTAAAGATTAATATGCTGACATCATATCAACTTCAAATTATAATTAGGTTTATTTGTGCTAGCAGATTTCCATTTACATCAACTGTGGTTGACTGAAATGAAGAATGCATTCCCTCTTCAGGTAGCTGGATCATTGTATGTTGGCTTACGAGTGACTGACAGAATGGATAACAGCACTGCGGGTGCCATATGATAATTGCATTCATGTAACACAACCCGAACGTGCTTCGCACATGCTTAAATGCGATTTGCACAAGGTAAATTGTGGGATTGGATATTACGGTTGTCCGTCACCAGCATACATAAAGACAATAGAAGAAGACTTTTTTTTTTTAATGCTAAATATTATAGTACTGTTCACTAATGTTAAGAAGACTGAGCCTTGTGAAGCCAGATGGAAAGTTGAAAGTGGAGACAATGATCTCCAAAGACAAAGGCAGTGGAAGGGATTCTTTATTCCAAAATGCCAACCGTTTGGGTTTGTTTGTGTTGGTTTTAAATGACATCACTCTGGTCTGATTAGCTCTTTGTGTTTTCACGGCTTTTGAATATCACTGCTGTCCTTCTCGCAGACCTCCTGGAAAACAATGGATGACTCACAGCTATTGTTCCACAAAAAACCCCTCCACTCTGTCCCCCCAAAATCTCTTTCCATCGCTCTCCTTGGAGCCAAAACAATCCGAAAACCGGTTTGTTAAAATTTTGAATCGATCATCGTCTGGCATAATTATCGGCGAGATCTTGGTGATCAACTGCCAGACATTCAGCTCAGGACCCCTGGCCGACGGCCCGTGGCTACTTCACTCCTCACGCTCATGTTTCATTTCAGCCCTGGTATTAATGATGAGCTCACTCAGACAGCCGCTCACGCGCATCCCTCCGACCAGAGCCTGGCGAGCTGGCCCTCCTGCCACAATGCCCTACATGTGCAGTCTCCTCAGGGACATTAATTTACCATCATTTTGCCTTAATTGCCCGCCGTTTTTCGGGCTACGCTGTGTTTGATTAATTTGGGACCGCTGATCTCCCTTGGTCCACTCAAATCTGTTTCCGCTTCCGTTATCGGAATCGTCATGTGTGTGTGTGTGTGTGTGTGTGTGTGTGTGAATTACTGTGTCGAACTCTGGCCCATGGTTATCGGTATCGCCATGGACAGTAACAGTAATGAGTTATCAGAGCCTGGGTAGAATCACTGGTGGGCGTTATCGATATTGTCATAACCGTGTCAGTAACGATACCGAGCTCTAGCGCAAAGTAACCAGATCCTCGGGTTGAATCACTAACGTGCATTACAATAAACGATGATCATTCATTACAGACGAGGTGGGAAGGACCCAGGGGTAAAGTGGTTTTGTTTATAAATAAATTAACAAGTGCTATAAATAATCACGCGGGGCTGACTCGCACTGGTCTTTGATGAGAATCTGCTGGGATAAAGCAAGTCTGTCGCAATTAAGGTTTGGTCATGTGATCAGGCGGTGCACCTGCAGAGAAAGTTCATGTTATTATTGGACGGGAAAAGCTGAGATAAATGAAACATTGTTAGGCATAATTGTGGGACACGTTGCTTTAAAAGCTTTCAGTAAAGATCTAAATATAGCCATTTCTTAGATTGTTGTATTGGCTGAGTTTACGTCATTGGTCCAGAGCCTAAGAAAGAATTTGAATCTTGGTAGTGTCGCTGCCTAGGCTGTCAGATTTAGGAGCAATATGTGCGTGTGTTTAAAATGACATTAAATTACATGTATACTTTCATAGAGTGCAATACACTTGAAAGTTTTTTAAAAATTATTTTTTAATTACTTTTTAATTTTTGTAATGGCTCAGATTGAAAGCAAACGTATTCCATAATAGTTGCACCTTGCTGTACTGATTCAAGAGTTACATTTGAGAGTTGTATATACTGTCGTTATGTTATTTGAATCACAATTTGGAGCATAATTTATATGGGGAACAAGTACGGGCACTTTCTCACCTTTTGAACAAAGATTCACTGGAATGTACGAACACTCCTTATCCCAAACCTTCTTGCGTTTCTCACGGTATGAGAAGGGGAGCCAACGAGCTCCCATCTTAACTAGCCTTGTCCCCCACGGGTGTTTCTTTCTCCTTGGCTTTGAGTACCATCAGACTCATCACCATCCGAGCCGAGTGTACGCTCATCGTGAGCACACGAGTGGCGAGTGTGCGTTGATTGACCCCGACAGACCTTGACGGACTGAAGACCCCGGCGCACGTTCTTAATGTCAGCTCTCTTCGGACCGTAGGGGAGACTCACTGAATCTAGAATGGGATCTTTTTACGATGTACTGCATGTTTCCTGCCTGCAAGGAAGTACGCGGAAGTTTCTAGCTGGCTTTGGGTGGTCTAGAGCATTCTTGAAACCCTGAAGGAAGAACAGTATAGGGCACTACAATCTTTAATCATTTGTTAAGTTGTTTCTGTAATTGATAGTATGTTTGCTTCAAAGAATAGATCTACATGTTAGCTTTTCCACATTTGTGTGAGATTTAAGTCGTAATATCCACAGACAATGTGACTAGTTTAATATATATTATATAATAATTATAACTCAGTTATTTGCTTTGTTTCAAGTGATGCACTTATGTTTTTTGCATTTATTGACACAAGCATGCAGACATTTACATTATAATACAAGTCTCATTTAAAAAAGTTAAACCTCTTCGGGCGTGGAAAGATCGGTGTTTGCTTTGTGCACACAATAATTATCGAGATGCGTCCGCCGTGTTCAGATTTCCACCACTCTTATTAGGAGCTTGCACATTGTACATGCCATGCAGACTCACGCTTTGAATATTCTCTTGGCTTCAGGTAGTTAAGAAAATGCCAACCAGGCGATCACATTTCCCATATTCCAGGTCGAGCTAATTGGAAGAAAATTTCTATCGACTTTGCTTTAAAGACCCATTGCTAGCTTTGGCATGAAAATATAATCTCATAGTAAATGATGAATCTAAATAATATATTGACCAAGTCTGTATGCATATCTCTTCATGTGTCGTGTGGCGTGCCTGGTACCAACACAAGGTGGCAAAGAATTTTTTGTCTTTAATGATGAGTATTTGAAGTCTGATCCAAGATCAATATTTCATACTCGTGCCCCGGCATGGTCGTTGCAGTGAAATCAGTTGTGCTTTATTCTGAACGATATCTGTGTGCGGCATATTTGGTAAAGTCGAAGATGATACTTGATAGTTTTATGTTACAATATGACGCATGATGTTCAGCTTTTGGATTTTTTCCATTCACCAACAGATCAAAGGATGCACCTTTAAGTTAGTCTGTTCCTTTCGTCAGTAGAGTCAGGATCAAAGGATGCACCCTTAAGTTGGTAACTTGCAACAGAAATTATAATATGCATGCCGGTCTCTGCCTTTTGTGCTGAAATAGTCTTGAGATTGAAGTAGGCCATGTTTTGCTCACAGTCCAACAAGTTTTTTTAAGTTGAGCGAAATAATATTTTCTCTCTCACATTCTCTTTCATTTCAGATGTGAAAATGCCTACTCCTCCTTGAGCTACTGAACAATCTAGCAAGTTGGTCTGGATTTTGGAAGGAATATTAAAAGCCCAATTCAAAGGTTCTACGCCTGGGATGTTCTGCGTCACTGCACATTATTATAAAAGAGAGCACTTTTATTGCTTCAACGTTGAACGCTATTGAAAGCAATACTGGAGAACTTTAATAGAATATTTTATTCGAACTGGTCGCTCAACGTCGATAGGAGACGCGACCTTGAATTGACCAGATAACCTTGACCTAAATTTTGGATTTCTTGTGTGTGTAAACCGCTCATGTCTGTGGAGGTGCTGGTGCCAAAGCCCGCCCCCACCCTCACTGCCCCTGGCGCCAACATGAAGGAACAGATCCGCCCACCCCCCAGTAGTAGCAGCCGAAATAGCCATCTTAAATCTGCTGCTTCCGGTCACCATCAGATCTCCTCGGCGGACGCCGTACGGAGTACCCCGGATATCAACGGTCACAGCGCCGATATTCAGCAGCATTTTGACAACACCCACATCATTTATGACAACACCACCGACACTACTTACCTGCGAGGAAGGCTTCTTGGCAAGGTAAGGCTCAGCTCATGTTGTTATTGTTACTGTTGTTGTTATTGTTGTTGTTGTTGTCGCTGCTGATCTGATAGCAGGACTTCACGACCTTGAATTCTAAAAGATCATGTCATATCTTTGAGTTTTTGAGCTGTTGGAGTTTGTGGGGAAAGTTAATATAATAGAAGAAGCAAGAGAAACAGGACGATAACATTATAACGAGTATGTGGGTTTCTCCAATAGATGAGATTCGAGGTTGTGAAGTTATCTGTGTGTCATGATGTCCTGCTATTTTGTTTTGGATCATCCTCACCTCCATCTCTACCCTCCTCTTTGCACCTTCTTCTCTTCGTCGTTGTTGTCGTTGCTGTAGTTAAAGATGTTGTTTGATTTTATTCATACTTCCCTCTTTGGGTATAGGCCCAGAATATCGAGATACTATTCATGTATGGTATAGATATTTCATTACGGCTACGTCATCGTAAAATCATTGCCATTCTCATCATCATCGTCATCATAGTGACACATTATCATCATCATCCTCTTTGTCATAACCTTGGCTGCACCGAACATCACGGATTTTGGCAACGTCGGTCAGTGCGTTAAAAAGTTACAACAGACCAAAATTGAAAGATGAACCAGCGACAAAAGCCTGGCTTGGCTAACTGTACTTGTCCTTCCCTTTATTAGTAGCGGATTTGAATACCATAGCCGTAAATAGTCACAGGACGGTATCACCTAGTGTTCCTAACCAGCCACCTGTTACTGAAAATAGAGCCTCCCAGTCCCTCATGGCAGCCACTCTGTCGCAACTAAGCAAACCCTCCAGCCTATTTTGAGAAGTTCAACCTGCTCTTTCAGCCATGGATAGTCTCGCCCAGAACAAATCACGCGGCGTTTTTCGAGAGCTCTTGGGGGATTTTCAACAAACAATATTCGTGCTCCTTGAATGTTTTGCCAATCTTTCTTTTTCTCATGTTTTGTTTCGTTTTATTTTGTCCGCCAGGTCTAATACTAATATTCCTAGCGTTTACACTCACTGACCTGTCTGATGTTATTTGTGACATCATCACATTTTACAAGGACAGAGTTCCGTCGCTTGTCTTGAGCATGTCGTAGGACTCTGTGCTCTGCACAATGTACAGGTGTGTGATTTGCTCTTTCAGGAAAACTCCAAAATGCTGAAGAGGACCAGGATATTTTCCCAACTTGCGCTTGTAATATTTTCAAATATTTTCCGAGCACTTGAACGGCTCATTTGTCATCCTCTCATGCACGCGAGCAGGCAGAACGTCTTTTTTGTAGTCGGATTTGTTATTTACTATGAAAGTAATGCGTCATAGTTTGATCGTAACGGATGCGATTGTGATGGGGAGGGGGTGGGAATGGGGGAGGAACTTACTGTGCTCATTCAGCTCTGTGGTAAAGTGATTCACCATACTTATGGTCATCCGCCTTTTACAGCTGAAGAAACCATAATAATATTTATATCCTTGATATTGTGTAATATCCGCTCATCCTCTCCTCTTTCAAGATTTCAACCTAGCTGACAGCTCAATGCTAATGACCCTAAGCTCTCTCAGTCAAGAAAATCATAAAGTATCAGACTGATGGTTAAAACTTGATAGCATCATCATTTTGAGATATATAATTTTACCGATCCCGGATCATCGCAAAGGTTTTCATATAAGTACTCCACCGCGACTAAAGTAGACGTTATAAATATTTCTAAAGCCCTTAAATTCTAACTATTCTGTCGTTCAGAATGGCTTTTTATGTTGCAGACAACGCGTAGCTCGTGACTTAAGTTGAGAAGGATAAAACGCGTGTTCAGTGCTGACGTCAAACTAAAGAATGTATAATATTCACCAGCGGATCGTGGCCCGAAGGACACCTTATCGTCAAACACAGCATACCGGCCCTCTGCTAGCTCGGGTTAACATGCGTTCCGTCTTTACATTTGTATTCACACATCTACTCCGTCCTTTTGAAAAGGCAGTTTGAGGCAGTTTAACGAGAGACACATTTCATATTCATTTTTAAAAAAATATGAAAGAAAATCTCATTTATAGGCTGTTTACCGAGGTGTGTTTTATGCTTTTATTAATCGCGCGATAAGCCTTGGTTGTGTGGATGGTTGTAAAAATTTGTTTTAAGCATACACGGAAATATAGGGAGATCTTCTCAGCAGTTTACTGACATGGCGTCAAGGTGATTTCTGAATGTGTTTACAGAATTTTATTATGGCGTCAAGATGTTTTATTGCGTATATTATTATAGTCTCAGACAGTAATCAAAAACTTGTTTCGGGTAGATCTAGTCAACAAAAAAAAAATAGATCTAGAACTGAGGCAATGACAGTGTTGCATTTTGAGGCATTAGTTGTGGGGATATGCATAGTTTACGCAGAAAAACGTATGTTCCATATTATGTCCCTTAAAGAGACACACGACCTAGTTCATAGATGGTCCCAGTACACTCTAAACTTTCCAAGGGCATGAGTCAGCGACATCTGATGTAGTTACACGCCAGGTAACTATTTAGTATGTCATGAAACTTTTTCGTGATCTTGTCTGAGATAATTTTATATGTGAAAAAGGCGTGATTTACGGCAGTCATCAGAGACGAGAGAAGATGTTACGTGTCACTTTCCGCTAGCACGTCTTCGGAAAAATCTGCACTTTTAGTGCGAAACATAGTTTTGTTGACAGTGGGGTGGTTAACTTGGAGCAAGGCAGCCCCATTCAGATTTCTATACTTGACATGACTGAATTTTTAAACGAAAATAAAAAAAAATAGAGAGAGGGCAGAAACGAAAAAGAATAGATGGAAACAGAGCAAAGAGAGTAAAATTATACCAGCGTGATTGCATCAGTATCGTAAATGGTAAAAGGACCGTGTCTTTGGTTTTTGAAGGACAGTGGGCTGGGAGATAGCAAGAGGAGACTCGAGCAGGCTCGTAGATGGACCCCAGCTCCATATCCGCATAATATATCTTGAAAACTTTCTTGGTTTCTAGTTCTTAAAGAGCGGTGTTCTGAGGTATGCAGTGATGACTAAATGTTGACCTACTAATAGGTGCCCCACCAGAGGATGTCGCTTGCAGCCCCCTTACATAAAACGATCTTGTGACAGGTAACGGGTTTGTGACAGATCGGGGTAAGAAAGTTCACTGACTTGGCTTCAAATCGGAAGCCAATCGCTGTACCTCCTGCACAAAGCTGCTGGGCAAATCTTCCAGGGCTAACTGGGTGCTCTCCCTTCTTTGATGTCTGTTTGAGTTGCGGGCCTTCCGTTTGCCCCCACAAATCTTCAGGATGAAGCCTGTGAAGAGGGGAATAGAGGAAACACGGGGGAGAGTATCCTTGGAGGGTCTGTGTGCGCTCTTGCAGCGTCCCACGAAAGAGTCAATACAGCAACACGTGTGTCAGCTTAGACCGTGTCCCCCCGGATTGTCTACCATTTTCTTCTTTTAAAGTAGCGATGCCGTCGCAATCAACGCATGCCATCCACACCTCCACAGCGATCACCTCGACCTTCCACTCTTCCTTTTTTTTTTTTTCTTCATCTGTAGAATTTGCCTTCTGCACTGTTTACAAATCCTTGCAATGAGGTTGACCTATGCTCGTTGAACGCACCGAGTCATCCCGTCGAGGTCACTCCGATCTTCAGATCATCACCGGAAATTGTTTACCTCCCCTTAATGACGTCAAATCTATAAACAGTCACTCGCCTTGATGTCCAGCCTCCACTGCTGCCTCCACTACTTCACTTGCGCCATTTATTTTCGAATATAACGTCTGTATTCTATGCTTTGGGCATTTTTGGAGGACAGATGCGACTGGGTTTAGTTGGGTCCCGGCTTGAAAGCTCTTGGCCTCCAGCTATAGTCACACTGCCTGCATGTTAATGACCCAGACTTGTGGCATTTTCGATCCCCTGAAAAACAAACGATACTGACATTTCTCTGTTTGGAAATGTCGCTGGTTTTGTATGCTGGGAGCTCGGTGTGTATACTGCTGGCGTTACCGCAAAAAGTCACATGTCCATTACATGAATCTGAATGCTGTTACGACATTTTGTTGGAGTTCGATAGCATAGGGGCAAAATGTCACATGTACATACATGAATCTGAATGTTGTTACGACATTCTGTCACAGATGGTCAGCAGAATGACAAAAGATCATATGTGTGCATTGCACGAATCTAAATTCAGTTGTGACATGTCCGTACGTTTTATAACAGCTGCTGAAAGTCGTATGCTCATGACATGACTTTTAATGTTGTTACGGAATTTTCCATTCAGACATTGCCACATAAAGAATCACAGACCCAGAGGTGTGGAAATGTAATAATAATAATGTTATTTCTCGTAGCTCGACAGATAGAGGCAGAAAATCAAGTGCCCTCAGCATAGATCTTTAATTCGTTTATGGCATTTTATCGCAGCTTGACACTTTGACCGATGTAAAACATATTCAGATTTCTGGCATACCTACATGTAGATCTCGTCCTAGGTCTAAAAATAGATCACTCTCACCGCAAGATGAACAGTCCCAGACTTTCCTCCAATGATCACACAAGATCAGTTTCCATTGTCAACCCTCCACAGACCGTCCGGATGCGTCTATGTTATTATCATTCCAGACAAGCTCTAATGACGGGTTGACAAACTGACCATGGGTCTGGCCTGCAGGCTGCCTGGTGGTGACATGGCGTTGAACCTTTGAACCACTGACAGCGCCAAGACATTTATGGACAGTGTCATGTACCTGGGTGATGTCACTAAAAATCGGGTAGGGTTGCGCTGGATAGTGCTTAGAAGGCAGCCGAGGCGAAGGAGCAAGTGGATCCCCTACCCTTGTTTCCCCCTCCCCCCTCTCCGCTCCCCTACGTTGATTCAGTTATAATATTAATTTGAAATTCGTGACATTTGAAACTCATGTGCTCGAAAAGCTTGTACATAGATAGATATATATGTGCAATGTATAAATGTTTTAATGCTTTGTATCGATTCCTGAATTATCTGAAGACGTTTAACTGTGAAGCTGTAAAGCCTCACAAACTCTCCAAGTGTTGGATTTTTGGAGGGTCCAGAGTATTTAATAATTGATATGATAGTGTCAGGCCTGCTCCTCACTGAGGAACTGCGATTCCATTATTCTTTGGTCGTTCCCCCCTCCCCCCAAACCNCAAACCCCAAACCCCAACCCCTCCAACTCCCGGACATTCTACAGTATTCTCCGACCATGAATCCAGTGTAAGTTTATTTAATAATCCCCTTTAGTCTTCTCCCACTGATGCTTAAGATAAAAGAAACTTCTGTTGGAGAAACGTATTGGAAATCCCTCAGTTCGCGAATCAGAAAGAGAAGAGGGAAAACATTATCGAGAGCAAATTCATTCTGAAGAAAGCCGCTGTCCTAATCTGTCTGTCCTTTTGAGAAATGTTTGTTCACTGGCACAAGCCGCCATGGTGCAGCCAGCCACCAACTGCATATGTAAACAGATTAGATGTGCTCGGAAGCTGGCCTTGCGCTTTGTCGTGAGTGCGTTAGCTGAATAATTGATTTACCTTGCTCTCAGTTACTGTCGCGCCATTGTCAACACAGGGGACTGACAGGTATTTCAAAGAATCATATACATAATATTATGTATGATATACTGTCCATGATTGGTGACGTTTTTCCCAGGAAAACGAGTTTCGAAGAAAAAATGATGGCATACATTACATATAGAACCTCTTTGTTATCATGGAGAGATGTAATTCTTGAAAGATGCAATTCTTTGTAAAATTATTCCATATTTGAGCGTGTACATATAGTCTCCTATTGTCATCAGAACCAGTTTCTAACGTCTGAACATTTGCATATGACCAACATGTAATTTATGATAAACGACCTTCTACGTTAAAACCAACGATAAACATGTTCAAGAAATGGGTCACGTCTAAGTTGAGGCCTTATCTGGGAAAAATAATGGGTGACCCTGTGATACTGTTGTTGTTGTTGTTGTTGTTGTTGTTGTTGTTGTTTCTTCTAATGTTGGTTATGCAGAGATGCTGTTGGGCTTTGCCGTCGTGTTTGACGCTATTTAGTAGTATCTACGGGTCTTCTGTAACGGTTCTTAATTACCCTGAAGACGGTGTCTTATCAATGCCAGAGATGGGTTGGGAGTGAAGAGACAGGTGGCATGTGACTTCTTGGTACAGTACACAGTAACTGGAATGGTTGAACTGTTACACATTCTGGTGTCATCTCTTTGACTTTTCAAACTTAACAGGGTCCTAGATCTAGCTAAAATATTATACAACCTTAAATCGGTAACTGTATATATCGAATTCCGATAACCAAATTTCATTACCTTTGATTTCTAGTCGCTGGGTGATCGATCTGTCAATGGATCGATTCGATTGTTCCGGTGGGCGTCGTTCTGTGAGGGCAGTTCATATCACATAGACTGGAGTAATTGATTCCTGGGCTTTTCCACTGGCTCGATCGTGGGGCGGCAGTAAATCTGTGTGTGCTAAGTAGGCCAGATAAGGTCACATTATGTGGGATCTCTGACACTGTGTAGCACCAGCAAACGTCGGTGTTATCATTGCCTCCGCCTTGGAGTGTATGGGACATTCGTTCCTGGTGTTTCCATGTTGCTTTGCTCTCAGAACATTTTGGCCTAGGTAGGCTGCTCTGTCTATTCCTTCTCTTTCACTTTGTCATGTTGTTTTTCTTTAGTCCTTCCTGCTCATTCCTCTTTTCCCCTCCTCTTTCTCTCTCTCTCCTCTTCTGTCTTCCCCCTCTCTCTCTCTCTCTCTCTCTCCTATTCTGTCTCCCCTCTCTCTCTTTCTCTCGCTCTCTCTCTCCTTCTCTTTAACCCCGCCAGGCCTCGCTTTATCTTGTTTCATATCTGCTTCCCTTTGCCCCTGTCCTTAAACCTTCCCTATCTTGTGTCTTTATCGTACAGAATTCCAAGCTTACTCCTCTAGAGCCTCCTCTTTTCCTTAGCACCTTCCTACACTCATCCACTTCTTGAGGTCTAATCAAGCGCAGACGACCCAGTTACCCTTTCCCACTCAAGATTAAGGTAAATGTCGGCACTGACACACATTCTTGGAGGTCCTATGATGCGGAATCCCCGACAGGATTTCAGTGATAGCCACCTTAAGTCTAAGCAGCAAAGCCAAAAGTATACAAACAAGACCTTGGGTGATGTTGTAAAACTGGGGAGAAATGTATATGTTATCACAGTTTCTCAAGACCCTGAATCTCCAACGGACGTGGAGGTACATCGTGATCCCCGATAAGGGGAGACAAATTGGGCGATACAATGGTGGTGACTTCCTGTTCATATTTATCTGTCAGTTAAGTCTAGGGTTTCATGAAAGAAGGTCGTAGGTTAGGTGGTCATAACACAGCTAAATATTTTGTATTGTGCTGGACTTAATAGTAAAGCTTAGTGCACGGTTCGGTTGTTGTTGTTGTATTTTTTTTTGCCCTCCAGCTTTAAGCTTTGATGTGTATCAATGAGTCAGACAGCGTTTGGTCAAGCATCATCTTTCATGTAATGTATGGTGTCTTCGATGGCTGTACATAACAGGGCAACAGATGTTGAAGTTATCCAACCTAAAGATTTGTTGCAAGTATCGATAAGTACTATACAGTGTGCAGTTTCGATGGCAGATTATACAGTAGGCCTCTTGTATCAAGAATTCACCGTCCCAGCGTACTCACCAGAATTTAGAACTTATTCACAAGTGATCATTTTCAGTTGATAACTCTTTGGTGATGGTCTCAGAGCAGCGAAAATGGTACCCGAAGATTATAGACGTGGAGGACGTTGCTGCTCATGTATAACTCTGAATCTTTGTCGAACTGAAGTATATTTGAAAAAAAAAATTGCTATACCATTAGCAGTCCTATCATTCCATTGTTGTTAAAATATTCCGTAACGATTTGAGGCCCAGTTCTGAGGCTGTCATATACACACTGTCTGGGCCCTCCCAGATAACAAACCAGCCACTGTTTACATCCCAGGCTGGGAAATGACACACACACAGCGATCCTCTTCTGTCCTTCGCTGGCAGCTGTTAAAGAGAAGTCTTTTGGCCCGAACGCCGTTCAACGTAGTCTTGTCTTTTTGCCCGAGAGCCGTTGAACATAGTCTAGTCTTTTGGTCCCGAATTTGTATCGCACTGCACCATTCAGTTTTGTTTACCTATTGGCAGAGATCGGGAGGTGTTTGAAAGGTTATGCAAATAATCGTATAGAAGCTAGACCTACAGGGAAATCATAAATTTGCATAACCTTTTTATGGGTCCAACCTTTCCTGAACTTTGCGTGTCTGGTTGGACCATAGAATGTACAGCGCGGCAGATGGATGTCTTGGGTGTCATTTCTGAACTCTTTGGCGGGTTTTAGTGTCTTTCTTGCTAATAGTATAACACACTGTGATTGATGGATATCTTGATTCTTATTGTATGTGTGTGTTGGGTTGGGGGAGGGAGGGAGAGAGAGAGAGAGAGAGAGAGAGATAGGAGCCAGTTCAAGGTTCACATCACTTACTTTTATATCTCATCTCTTCTGGCAATATGGCACCGACTGTCAGGCAGTGAATTTGGATTTTACAAATATTCTTGAGTGTGAATGAATTGGATTACCCAAATGCCGTAGAAATGCAGCGAGGTGGCCCAGGTATGCTGAGGCCCATTACACCCATACTTACCTAAACAAAGCAAAATACTTGGCAGTCGTGCGTGGCTTTGTGTGTGCATTGTTATGGTATGTTGTCGTCAGTGGCAGTGTCAACTAGTGGGGTGTTATGTGTCATATCGCGCGCCCACAGTAATCCACCTCCCACCCACGACCTGACATAAGTTCCCTTCGATGATCTCATACCTACCCCCAGATATCCCCAATAATATTGCGTGTCCCCTTCTATTCACTCGCGTGAAGGCGCAATTTGGGGTTGTCCCTGGCCCTGCAGCTTTTACACTATTCGGGCCCTCACTTCTATTGCAACATTAGTATGCGTAAGACACAACACAAGCGGAAAATCCTCCCCGAGCTTACAGAGGATGGGTCTTTTTTACGCTCATTTCCCTTGGCGAGTAAGAACAGGTGAAGCATGTCGGCTCGGGGACACACTTGGGATAACGTCATGGTTCATGGTGCGCTGACAGGGCAGAGGCGAACTACGAAGGTGGTAGGGGGTAGCTGAGGATGACAAGACACTCATTGAGTTGTGTCTTTTATATTATCCTGAGACCCATGACTTGTGGTTTCTCCATCAACGTGTCTGAAAGTGCTTCATAAAATAAGCATTTGTTCATTCGTTCATCCATCCATTTCCAGATGGTCTACCCTCCTTAAAATGAACTGTTTCTCCGCCTATGCGGATTCACTGTCTAAATGTGACAGCCCAACAGTGCGATTTAAGCAAAAAAAAAAAAATGGACGAGGATTCCAGGACGGTAAATCACGGTAATACTTGTATGTCTTGCTGGTCTTGCTAGATAGGCAGAAAGCCGTTGTTGTCCTCTAACACTTAAGACAGTTGCTCTGCCAGTGTCGGTTCGTTGTCTGTGACCGTCAGCCAGAATAATAAGAAAAGGAAGATTTTTCCACAAGACGAGAAAAGAGAGGCAATATCGAGTATCACTTACATGTCTGGTTGTATAAAGTGGAGGGTGCAGTCCTTTTTCTGTCAAGACACCAATTCTCCAGTGTTAGGAAATCGTTGTTCACAATTAGTGATATCCGACCATAATTAATCAATAATTAATGTCTAAAACTCTGGGGCATTGGAGGCGATATATTATTATGGTGCTGTTTGTATGTTTTGCTGGATGGAAAGAATGTGTTCTTCTTCATAACGCAGACAGAAACGTTCCTCTGTAGATAATTCGTTATCTGGCTGTCACAACCAACCTATCAGAATCTTCCAAGGAAAAATAAAATCTTCCATGAGACGATGATTAAGCGACAGTAAATAACAACACTGTATATATGGTATATCTGACTGGATAGAGAGAACGAGGTAGCTGTCAGAAAGTGGCTCGGCAGGAAAAATACTACCGGCCCAGTATGAAGCGTCACGGATAGAAATATTTTAGTGTGGAGGTGGTGCGGATCAAAGGATATAAATCATTGATGCATGGCCTAACGCTAGGATTGGCGTGAATGTCAATAAAGGAAATTTCGTACCAATGATAAGGACTCGGCGAGGTCGGAGGCGCTTGAAGGACACCGTGGGCGTGGAAGATTGGCTTTACGTTCCTCTAAAAGTCCCATTGTCTATTATACACCCATGACAATAAACCTATCGGTCTTGTTCATGTAGTCTACCCCCTGCTAAGTACGGGGTGTTTATTGACCATCATAACTAGTGGATTTTAGTGTCTTTGTAGTGCTAGTAATGACCTTTGGTCCTGTGCACAGTGCACTTTCTAAAGCGATAAGCGCGGAAGGGTTATTGACACTGTCGTCCTTTGGCTCGAGATTAAACAGGTCACACTTTCTGTACAAGGTCATTATCAATATTGTTTTTTGCATTATGATTAAGATGTCGGTAATCTTAATTTGCCGTATCTGCACAGGCTGCTGTTCTGTATACCACTGAGGCACCGATCTGTAGCATAGCACGCTGGGCTGAAGTGATATTTATCTCAGATCTTTCCGTTTTTTGCACGTCTTACTCTCTTCACTGCCGTATAACTGTTCTGACGAAAAGGCGGACGAAGTCACGTCAGCAATTTGTTTTGTTCCTAAATATTCTCTGACACAGTGATAGACTCTCTGTACTGCCCGTTCATAAATGATTTCACTAGGATATAACACAATACCGTTGTATTTTGCTCCCCCGAGCGGAAAACCTCCCATATATATTAGTGTTTCTAATTGTTACCGCCAGCTTCCAAAGTTAAATAGCATTCTGCATTAGTACCCTAATGTTCACTTGCGTTATAATGAACATGTACCACGGTGTGTCGACTTCTTTTGCCCGGATGTGTGTTTTAGCTAGCCATTTATAATATTATGTCAGTTATGACATGCCCGTGCAGGGGAGGGCGTGGCAGAAAGTGTTTCGCCATAATGACGTAGTTCAAAGGCCAAGAAAAGGAATGGTAATTTGAGTATCCTGGGTCTGCTAATTAATAGGGAATTTTGGGAATTCCCTGGGGAGGCTTTGTTCTGATTCCGTTTGTAGTAACAGAAAGAGCGGGGCGGGCGGGGTAGAAGGAGACGAGTTCAGCAGAACTGTTACAGTTCTAGTTGGAATATCTGAAGTGGAGGGAATATGATTATGTGGAAGGGAAAAGGATTTGGAGTGGACAAGCACCTTATCCTCTCACAAGTCGTAGCAGCACGCACAAATTCTTTTGGGAATGTCAACAGAGAACCCAAGGCGTGACCAATCTGATCAGAACTCACGATTGGTGACAGTTGACCCGGCTCCGTGACCTAGTATTTCAAGCGTAATGTAAATAACTCAGATGTTGCGACTGTCCATTGAATAAACAGTAGCAGCTTTACTTAAAATTCCCAGACTGTGTCCATCATGGCTTTTCCACATACAGAGTCACGCACACCATTTTATTAGCCACTAACGGCACGGGCACAGGTTTTCGCAGGCTGCCTTAATGCTTTGATGCTCTTTGTCTGCATCGCTAGTATGAAGAGGTAATGCTCCTATTGGCTTACGTGTGTGACGTCATCGAACAAAATGACCTTTTATTCGTTACTCTCACTTCTCTGACAAAATGGCTGGTTATGACGTCATCGGTTTGTGCTGTTCCCTTTGCACTTCATACATACACATAATTTCCGCAGATGCTGTCAATTTCGAAAGTACGGGTTTTCCATGTGAATCTTACATCAGAATGCTCAAAGCCGAGTCAGCAGAGCCAGCAGAGACACGCCTTTGGCCATCAGAGAAGTAACAATAATCAGTGAGCGATACAGATCACCACAGGAAACGAACTCACGGCATCGTGGTCTCTAGGGGACCCTAGGGTTCTGGAGTGTGGAATACCGAGCTGATAGACTCCGTAACAGGTTCATAACCCAGGTTAGACGTTCAGGGATGATAGGTATCTGGCGCAAGAATCCGACACGCAACTACGTTCTGCTGCATTCATGATTCTGGGGCTTTCAGTCATATAGTAAGATTAAATGTATTTCACCAAGAACTAGATCTAGACTAGATCTAGCAAGAATAGAGCTTCATTTCTCCAGTCTCTTGTAGAATGGATAGAAGGTGATAGCAGTGTCTATTTATAGTGCCTGTGTATTTTGCACCAATATGTCCCAGTAGTTTTGGTTCCAGTGGCCGTATACATGATCTTTGTGTTGATTGGCGCATTGTGTTAACTTTCATGAACAAGATTAATATTTTGAATGGTTCTCATGGTTACCGCAGTGCATTAATTAAAGCGAGGATTATGCAGTCGGCTCCAGAATACCTGATCTGTCCTTTCTTGAAGTTGGTCCAGCTAATGTGTGGTATTGTCTTGGGGCAAGTTGTTAGGTCTTCATGACCTGAGTAATGAGTCAGTCATGACATGCGCTCTGCTCATCGTTAACATAACGATCTCTGCGTCCTTATCATTTTCGGATTAAACTCGCTGTTTGCGCATGCGCTGCGCGTGTTGTGAGCGTGATTACCGCATTTCCGGAAGTGCTGCTGTCATCGCTTTGATCCTGTTTCCCTGTCATCATAGCTCGGCGCAGACCGCGATAATTTGGACGTTATCACAGCTTTGCCATTCTGAGCATGATCCAGCGCGTCTTTGAACTCTGTGGACGCTGTCAGACGCTGTCTGCATACACTGGGATGGCATGACGGGAACGCCAGGCAGCACGCGGGTTTGGCATCCATTACGCTCTGTATTGTATCAGCGACGAATCGTAATGAAAATCTCTACACAGAAGTGTCTAGTGGTGATAAAACTACCTTAGTCGCTTCACCTTCTTAGTACAGTTACGAGATTTGATTAAGGTACCAACGCTTTGTTGGAGAGAAATGAATCGATGGAAGGAGACAGGATAAGAATGGAAAGGGAGGCGGAGGAATAGTAAGAGAGCGGGTTAAGAGATGTTTGAATTTATCTGTGAGACAGAGAGGGAGAGAAAAGACTGAGGACAACAATTAGCCTCAGATTGTCTCATTTGATCATGGTATCACCGGGTCACCGTGAACATAAATACAATATGCGGTTGATGAGTTTAAATTAAAGAAAGAGGGACGTCTTCTGTGTAGCTCACCCGCCTTCACTTTAGACACCTACCGCTAACTAGCTATTCCAGAGCTTGCTTGGCTAGTAAATTATTGTGAGCGATCAGTTTTTCTCCCCTTTATGTCTTTTGTTCACATGTAAAGCAACAAGTCAATGTCAGAATACATTTGAGATGTAGTTACTGTAGTAATTTGCGGGGAATGGCCCCAAATTTTTAACCGTAGTATATAACATTACCATTCAATGAAGGAGTGCCACAGCGACTGTATAAAAAAAAAAAGTCCTGGAACTTTGGCCCATATTGTGTGCGTGTGTGTATTTTTATAAACCAAACAGAGCATTACCGGATGCTCACTGCTGAAGATTTTAATTCATGAGGGCTTTGGGCATCGACGTGAATTTCGCTGAACCTTATGAAAATATGTCGTGCCGTTTGAGCCTATTTGCAAATAAAGCACTCGCGCTAAGCATGACGTGAAAGGCCTTTAAAGTAGGGGGACTTCAGAGCGCAAATGATCTAAAAGATCGTTGCCAAGCTGAAATGAAAAGACTGTTGTAAGGAATATTAAGCGAGATTGTGTTGATTAAGATCACTTGTGGCTTAGTGATTCTTGCTGTTGGAGTCATGCGTTAGAATGCAGTCATTTTTCACATAGATTCCTATCATACACATCTCAGTATGCTAAATGACGTCACTGTAATATGCGCAGTGGGTTTTGGTTGCCTTGACGGATACTGCAGTGATTCCAGGTTCATATTATGAACAATCCGGGAAAAATTGCTGGTGCTGAAAAGCTTCTCGATTTTGGAGTTAGAATAACGAACTCAGTAACGAAAAATGGACTCTCGAACCTCTTAGACATATACTTTAATATTCCAAATACATTTCTTATAATATGGTCCCTTATGCTTTGTGTTCTGCATGAAACTCGAACTCACTAACTCGAAATTACCGGACTGATCCCTTGGAATTGAAGATCAGCTCAAGACGTAGCCATTTTTCTAGCAATGTCAGGATTCTTATCATATACACTGAATGCCTCTGAGCGACATGAACTATGGGGTGTATATACTACAGCGACGGAGACTTGCTCGGCTTGACAGCGAGGGAAGCCCATGATGTACGTTTTATCACCTGCACAGGACAATAATCATAATTTTGGTCTGATCTTTTTTTTTTTATTCTCTGAAGTGGATGCTTAATGTTGCAGCATCCGGCAGGTCAAGCTGGGGAGAAGAGTGTCTTTAATGTCGCCGCTTTCAGGGTTTTAAAATAAGGTTTACAGAATAGGTCTTCGGGAAAAGATCCTGTATTGGTCGTATAATGGGAAGCTGACTGCATCTTCACAGAGATGTCACGATTTCGTACAGAAACACAAAAGGGGCATGTAAATTTTTATTTTCTTTTTCTTCCAGTGGGAGATAAGCACAGTGTGGCTTTTAATAGAAACTTGACGCCATTTTAAGCAAATCGGGCGACTTTTTGTTACATGTTTAAACGACTGTGAAGTTCTCTTTGGCCAAAGGCGACCTGGAGTAGTTATGGCCTCATAGTTTTATTACATTCTTTGATTGTGTTGACTGTGCACCTATTTTGGGGTTTGATGGTAGTTTGAGAGAGATAATGTGCATCCTATAGCGCAGTTGTTTTGTGAGGTCAAAGACCGGAGGACACTGACGCCAGTTTGGCCTTGAGCTAAACGGCTTTGAAGTTTTAACTGACCGAACTTTTCACGACTTGTATTCTGGGAAGCAGAGTGGTGTAAACACTCGTGAGCGGCATGAGCTTGGATATGAAACTTGAAAACCTCATTATTATTGTTACTGAATATGTTCGGATCCACAAGAACGACAAGTGTTAGCAACAGTCCTCTCTGGATTACAATGTTGTGAAAATGTACATGTATATATTTAATAGTGGCCGTAAACACTCGACAAGAAAATCCGTAACGTGGTCGCTCTTAACTCAGCATGTTAAACCATAGAGCTACGTCGCGTGTAACCCGAAGCCAGGTAGGACATGAGAGACAGTTGTTTGTCTTGTCCGCCAGAACTTCACACGGTCTTGACACTTCTTCATTATCATAATATACAGGAATGAGGCGCCATTGTGGATTCAGTTGCCCATTTTCCTTGGAAGCTCTCATTGCCCTGCAAGTTTCAGGGACATAGACTCAGTATGGCTGTCAGTTTGAGGTTGATCTCTTGCCCCTCCCTCCAGCCCCTTTTGCCAGCTCTCGTCATGGCATGGCACCGAGGTTGGGCTGGCGACGGAGGTAAGGAAGTCTGCTGGCGTCCTTAAAATGTCTCCAAATGACATTGTATCATAGAGAGGACAACACATAAAGCTAGTGCAACCACAGTGGTCAGCAGAAGGCCCATCTGTAAAATGTATCTTTCAAATCTGTCTAGCATTGCTTGTTTTCCTGGCCCTAATAGTATGATTATATAGCGCATCGATATGTCTTCTTAACAACCTCATTATCAGAGAGTCGCAAAGTTATAGATCTAGAGAATACGAGATGACGTGTTGCAAAACCTTTGCAGTCTTTATCCAGAAGGCCTAAATCTAAAACACATTGTCAGCCAGGAACACATTCAGTGATATTACAGACCATACAGCGTGGAGAAACTACGCTGTAGCCATTCTGGATTGTCTATGCCTGGCTAGGCCGAGGTTGTCACATTGACAAGCATGGATATATACAAGTATTTTCCGAGGTCACGTCAGAAAACTGACAGGTCAGGCTTCCAGCTTGTCCCAATCCATCACAGCACACAGGAAAGTTTTGGGTTTCTCAGCTCGTTTTTGCCGGCAAAGTCAAGCACGGTAACATCCACTCCATCGCCTCGTATTTGGCCATTACATAATGACATAGCTGCTAAACCTTGTCCCTGTACGCTAGACGCGTTAAAGAGTTGGTCTGTTCAGCTTTGGGGTAGGCAGCGAGGCTTGTTGTTGTGGTTGTTTATTTAATACATGTTAAGTAATAGAATGAAGGAAGCGTTGCGCGTCAGTGATGTGTGATACTTAGAGATCAACGCCTTTTTCACAGTGTAGGCCTGACACTTCGTTGTGTCTTTAGTTGTGGGGAAAACCAAAATACACGTTGAGCTCGCGAAGCTGAAGTCCAGGAAAGCAGTTTCATAATTTCGAGCCTGTGAGGTGTATGAGTTTGTGATTGAACATTGATACAGGAAAACAGGGACTCTGAACAGAGCATTACAAAGACAACGAGGGCTTGTCGAATATATTAGGTTTGAGGTTGTAAGGTTCTATTGTATTGATATAATGCTTATGAGGCTTTAAAGCAGCCTACATGGTTTCTCATGAGATTAGCATTAAATATGGTTATTGTATTATTGGTGTTATATATTATCTTTGCACTCTACAAGAATAGTACTGCATTCCAGTCAGGGAAGTGTGTACTTCTTCCCATCATAGCAAGGAAAAGTGCAGTGCAACCTTTCTCTTTTCACCTTTGAAAGTGGCCAAGTCTACCGGACAGCTATGACCTGCTTCTTCCATCTCACCCTGCATAAATACTGCACCTTTCTGAAAGTTCAGAAACGTCATAAACAGAGAATGCGAATGCTGTCATGTGGCACTGCACAAAACGAGCGACAGCCTTGCAGTTCCAAGGTCACTAACACAGCCACTGCCAACAACAAGAACAATTACAATGGCGTTGTTGACACCACTAGATTTGCAACATGTACAATGCAGTGTGTATAAACTACTTAATGACTGGGGAAGTCGCCTGCCCCTGGGGTTGTCACCGCCGCCACTACTACTGTATCCCGTCATAGCTCGTCAACCGTTAGTAATGAAGTACAGTTATGTGACTCCTCCAGGCATGACTCATGGATCAAACACGCCAAAATCCAGCTCGGTAGTCTGTGGAGAGATGACGGACAGCCAGACTCGGTAATTTCCGGCACAGCTCGGGACTGTCATGGATGGGTGGGAAGCCAGCCTTTCATTGAGTCAGTCTACAGTGATTTGGAAGTCATTAAGATGGTCGAAATAACTAGACGAACGCAGGATAGGCTCGATTTTTATCCTCAGGGTACGACAGCCTGGATTAGCTCCGGCGGACTGGTGATTTAGAGTTGTTAATGATGGTAATTTTCACACAGTGAAGCTATGTGTCATTGATTGTTAAGTACCAATGAACATAGACAATAAATTTGTGATCTAAGTCCCCAGATATTGGCCATGGCTTGTTGTCATCTGATTCCATCTGCAAATGACGAATCAGTAATTATCTTCTCACCATAACAAAACTCAAGGAAGCCGTTCTTGGGAGTGCTGGCCGGCATGTTGATACCTTCCAACGACTAAAGTATTTTCATGGTTTTTTTTTCAAAATTATCTTTCATATTTTCTGCAAAAATCGCCATATAATGGGCAGCCATGCCTGGGTTTTCCGCCATCTCACAATGACATGTCTCATTGCAAATTATTGTCTTAAAAAAAAACATGCTCTTAAAATCCTATAATATTTAAGCTGACTCCCCATTACGCACAAAGAAACTGGGCTTTGTGGTAATACTAGGAGCCATCACAACCAAAATTAGAATAGTTTTGCGTTTTGGCCATTTGATATCCCGTAATGAGTCGCTGCACATGTACCATCTTGAGCCATCTCCCCTCAGCCTTTCAGTCATGACAACAAAGAATCTCAGCGAATCTCGCGACCTCTCCGTGCCTCACATCTGGCGTCGTCTCAAAGCCATGACATCCCCTCACAAAAAAATGACAAGATTCCTCTTTGTCCTCAAGCCCCGGCTTAAAAACCTCCTTTTCTTCGTGATAACAATGCATACCCGCTATGAATTTATGACGAAACTGAATGCGGGAGCTCCAGATTATCATTATAATATAGGAGACAACACTTAATGGCAAGCAGCTTAATGGCAAACTCTACATAATTGCAAATACTTTGGACGTTAAGGAACTCAGGATTTATTTGTGATTTTCACCATTGGTGGTCTCTGGCGGTAGCCGTAAAAACCCAGAATAGTTGATATACAGAGATTTCCCGCTCCCCCCCTCCCTTCCCCC
>JAWQUT010000242.1:193723-210464 GCA_033807755.1 Ellobium chinense
CCCCACCCCCAACCCACCAAAAAATCCTAAGATGAAGGAAAATCGTGTTGAGACACAAGTAGTTAATTTGAATCTATGAGAATCATTGGATAATGGCATATCCATTTAATTGCAACGTTTTCAATATTTCCCGATAAAGCGGGGTCGACTGTTCTACACCACTGCATTGCAGAGATACGTTATCCTGCTTAGCTATTCCCTTTTAGACGATCTAGTTAGACATAATTAGCCGAGGGAATAACATTAGTTACCCGCTGATGAATGGGAAGGGTTAATGGTTATTATGTGAGCGATCAGGAGTTTTAGGGTTGGAAACGGGAAATTATTATGGGCTGTCATTATCATGCCTTGCAATTTTTTTGCCTTATTAGAATTGGCCGTTAAATTTATTATAGAGATCTGTCTCGTTGCCCGGGGAAGTCTGCGCTTTGAAAGGAGAGGAAGGTGATTTATCACTGCTGTGCAGAATTTACATGGGCTGGTACAAGGGCTACATACTGTACTTCCATAGCATTGCGTCAAGCGATGCACGTGCATGCATGCGTCTTCACTCACGCAGAGTGAATTTGTGTTTAACGACTACTTTTAGTGGTAGGCAGGTGATCTAGAAGAGCTTAAAGATAAGATGAATACTGAATGAGGATGTTTTGTTTGACCAAAATATTCAGTAATGCACCTTTACTGACATCTGAACTTTTTCATGCATAAGTCTCTCAGGAATCACACGTTTCTGCAGCCCAGTGCCCTGTGTCACGCGCCCCCTCCTCATCTTTTCCCATCAAAGACCAGCTCCCAGTGAACAGCGAACCCTGAAGGGTTTTATAGGTCAAGCTCTGGAGTAATGAATGTGTTGTTTCAAACTTGACTCACACAGTCCTTACCTAGCAAATGGGCAACCATTGGTAATATTACGGGTCAAGTGCACCGTATTAATGATAGACCAAGAAAAACTTGACAGTCTCTGATCTATTTAAGGCTCCAACCATGATAATCTCCCTTGGATGACAAGTTGTTATGACGTAATACACTGTTGTACGAGGTTCATTATGACGTAGAGAATGGCAGGAATGAGAAGTGGTACTGAGAGCTTTTCAAGCGGAATAATGTCCTCTTGGGTTCTGCTGGTAACGTCATCAGCTTTGAGGCTTTGGTTTCTTTCTTTCTTTCTTTCTTTCTTTCTTTCTTTCTTTCTTTCTTTCTTTCTTTCTGATTTCAATAAGGTTTAACTGGCCGTCTTATAGTAGCAAAGAGGAGAGCGACGAAAAGGAACAAGAGAGCTATAGGACATTGTGAATTTGAGAGATGGTTGGCAGAAATCACAAGAATCGCAGCCAGTCATGCGATCTAGTACCGACCGCCCAGCAAAATGGAATTCAGTTAGTTTTTTTGTTTTGTTTTGTTCAGTGATGTTCCTCTTAAGCCAGCTGTCCGCTGGAAATCAAATTGACAGCGCCATTTGTGCCTGTTAATCAAAGCAACAGTGTCGTGAGGCAATCCAACCGTCCGCCGTCTCTCTCTCTCTCTCTCTCTCTCTCTCTCTCTCTCTTTCTTTCTCTTTCTCTCTGTCTGTCTCTCTCTCTCTCTCTCTCTTAGAGGGAAATGAACACGTTTGGTTGACTGCCTTGCCTACTGGCTTATTTCACACCCCTCCCGTTCCCTTCCTTCCTCCATCCCTCAAATGCTTTTTTGTCGCTTCTAAGGCACTCATTTGACTAGGCGCATCAATGCCACATACTCAATTCCATACTTAAGAAAAGAAACATAACTCATTAGATCTACCCCTCTGCAAGACTCCGCAAAGCAAAGCACACCGGTAGAGTTATAACCACGGGTCGGGTTTATCAGCAACCATACCGTCACCTCATGTTCTATCAGTAATCTTGATAGTCGTTTCATCATATCATCTTGTGAAGAATGTTTGGCCTCCTGGGGTAGATGTGTTGGCCTCCTGGGGTAGATGTGTTGGCCTCCTGGGGTAGTCCTGGGGTAGATGTGTTGGCCTCCTGGGGTAGATGTGTTGGCCCACTGACAGTGACCTGGTGGTAAAGCACAGCAACTCATGTTGATAAACATGTCATTTATTTTGGTCACATCTTGGGCAATAAATGTCGCGGTAGCACCCGCTCCTTTTGCTTTCTTCCTCTGGACGTTACTCACTCTCTTTCTCTCTTTCACACACATTCTTGGCATTCAACACCCCCCTTTCCACCCTCCCCCCAGCTTTTACTTTTCTCTCTTTCTCTCTGCTTCACTCTCTCTTTCTCAACCGACCTGAAGTTCACGGAACATACGCATTTATATTAACAGTTTGTAGCGATAAAACTATATGAGGTCAGCATTGTGTTATCTGATAAAAGTATTTTATCTGCTTAAAAGAGATAGTCTATTTATTTACAACTATGTTGCATAAGCATGACAACACTGAAGGAAATATTTCATGATCTACACTTCTCTTCTGCTTTATAACGTCATACAGTCGCATCCCATATTAAAAATTGAAAAAAAATGTCATTAAGCGGAGTTTGCAATTAAGAGAGTCGCTATTGTGCAGGGTCGACCCTATAATGTTGAAGACAAAAGACACCTCTTAACCCTACTCTGAGTTGCAACGTCCTTCCATGTTCCCTGTTGAGTTGTGCTTAACATGAACAGACTCTCTGGTGTCAACAATCCCATTAATTCTCATGTGATTTCCACTTCTATACAGTAACTCCCAGGTGTCGCCACTACCTTCAGTGTCACGTGTGCACAACATCGATTGTTGGTTTTTGTTTGGGTTTGGACGAAGGACTTGTAAAACCATTGCCACAGTCTGTTAAGTCCTGTGTACGTAGATACTAGCAGTAGCGGGTTGGTTTTGTTTTGGCTTGGTTCAGATAAACAATGAAGTATGATGTGTCATGATGTAGGCAGATTGATAGTTGTCAGATATTCAAACTTCATTTCCTGTAACCGGAGTTTCTCCTAAGTGATCATTTTGTGGTCAGTCCATTCGTTCGTCCGTCTGTCTCTCCTTCCTCTCTCCCTTCAGCCATCCATCCATCCATCCATCCATCCATCCATCCATCCATCCATCGTTCCTACCCTCCGTCCGTCCGTCCGTCTGTCTTTCCGCCCATCCGTCTATCCATCCATCTGTTGTTAATAACATCCTTGGGCTTTTTCCTTCCACACATAATGTCAAAGCTGTAGATTGAAAAATCGATTAAGGCTTCTTAAGAATATCACAAGCTGTAGTTTATATCTAGACAACGATAATCGATGCGGCAGCATTTCTGAATGTGATTCATAAACAGCTAATAAAATAATTATGTCCCTTGTGGGAAGACAACGTCTTCAACTATGACTTATGTGCTTGCTGCAGCTATAAGCTTTAGTTATATAAGAACATCATCCTTATATATTACTCAGGGGCATCGCCACCATTTTCATATATAAATGTACGGTATGTAGTCATCGGCATCACATCTCCTCGGGTTAATGGGGAAAAGTTGTGATTAAACGGGGTTGCGGTTATCCAGTGAATTTCGTTATTAAAAGGACCGTATTCTGTTGTTTGAAGAATGTTGGGAATAAATGGATGCTGCGGTTAAAGGCAGTATTATTCAGCGGAGTATACAGTATTATCAGAGAGTAACTGTACTGACTAGGAGAAGGGACGGGGGGAACAGCAGCACCAGATTATCTTGGACCCTCCCCCAACCCCTCCTACCTCCAAAATCTGCCCCATGCAACGTTTTACTTCTCTCGTTCCCAATCCCACCTTAGCCCCATCCGCGACCCCATTTGACCCAAGGCTACTTTCCGTCCAGTAATGAGAGGATGGGACCCCTCCTGGGCCCACCCTGATTACATCCACAGTTTCTCCTTACGTCCCGCCACCTCCTGTCCCCTGAATATTCCTTTGTTAAGGCACTGGCAGAGAGAGAGACAAACCAAACGTGCAGTGTTCTTCTCTTCTGCTTTTTCTATTAAACATTGCGTGTACATAAAATATTAAAGGTAGGCTTTACATGTCTAGACTAGTCTAGATCGAAGTGAGTACACACAAGGGCCTGCAGACTTACTCATAATATAGATCTAAGCCCCGTCGATTCTAAAGCACATCTTGCTATTGTACGGTACAACTGAAGCTGTATGAGTGGTGTACGCAAACGACTGCACCTAGTTGCATACACCAGATATAGACTACCGGTTCTCAGCCTCTTTTTGGGGGGTACAGCACTCATGTAAATGCCATTGCTGGAGTTTAAATCCATATTTAGGATGCAACACAGGTATATATAGCCTGCTATTAAAATGGGTCTGAAACCTTAGGCTGTTCAGTGCATGAAAGTTAAACTCATTCTGGTTTTCAATGATATTTTTGTAAAAATCTTACTATACATAGTAGAATTATTATTTCTAAGTACTGTATCCTTGACAGGGCCCCCTTTGTTTCGGTGACATTAATAAACAACACGTAACAACCGGTTGACCCCTACACTACGCACGGTTCTCTAGAATTTTATACAGAACGACTGACCTAAACTTTACGGATCTCTACAGATATTTAATGAGATTGGCAAACACGGTCGAACTCACTATGCATCTGGGTCAATCGTCATTGACAGAAAATGGGACAAGTAGACTAGGCCACTGTTAAATGTTTTCAATCGATAACTAGACTAGGCTATCTTTGTTTGTGAACTGATAGTGTGTTTGTTTATCTTTATAGGGTTTAATATATGGAATACCGTCAGCTTATTATCATTTTCTGGTATATTTTTATGAAGTTGGAAGGTAAGAGTTACATTGATACCGGCCTGAAGAAGAACTACGCAATGAAAGAGGGAATGAGAGAATGTGTTTACAGAAAGATATAAGCAAGTGTGACAGTGTGTAGAAAATGTGAGCGGGTAGATTTTGAAGCGGAGGTGAATGGGACGAACTTGATTTCGCCGTAAACAAGTGAGCATTTGTCATTGTTTAACAAAGAAAAGGGGCTAGGGAAAGGGTTGAATTACGGCGAAATCGAGCACACTGGGTGAAACAACAACAACAACAACAACAAAACAACTTTCCACATGGCTAAACATGACTAACACCACTCACTCTTTGTTTACTTTGCAACTCTGTTTTCCCATGACACAACACTTGGTTATCAATATTGTACGAGTAAGCTTCACTCATTCATTCACGTTTTTGAGTTTCACTCTTAGGCCGTGGCAAGTCCTGGTTAGATGATTTGAAGAAATGAATAGTTGGGAGAGCATTGCAAAGGAGTACGCATGACATATACCGTCATTTACGCACAGAGGGTAGACAATCACTTAACCAAATAAGACCCAGGGTGTAACTTTAAAGTCCATACACACAAACACACTTACAAACACAGTCACACGCAGCATGCACAAGTGATAGAAACCTTGACCTTTCAGATAAATGCACTGGGTGTTTCTCGCTTTGCGCTTTTGTTTAATAGCCTCGTCTGTCGTCACGTTGGTAAACTGGCCTTTTCAACGCTCCGAGTTAGTAGGCTGTAGAACAGTATGTTGTTTGGAAAGATTGTGTTTATTTTGGTAAAAATCAAATCATCAGCAGTGAGGTGTTGTAATTACTGGATGGAAGTCAACAAAACAGAAGGGCAACATGTAACATTACAAAATGTAAAGTTGGGTCTGTTGCTAAAGAGAGAGTAAACAAAGAACCACAGCAGCAGCAGCAGCAGCAACAACAACAACAACAAGGACAGAACTGCAGCAACAAAGCCATCACAACCACAACATAAATCTACCACATAGAGATCCATGATCATTTCATGGCTTAGAATGCCAACCAGTTGTGCACGCACTACATTAAAGTGTAGAGTGTACGATTGTACGGACGTAAAGATTAGAAGATTTGATCTGTACATAGATTACGTGAGCACCATTTTCTTCAAATAGTAAAATTAATAGGGAATTCTTTATAATATATAATAGGATAGAATTATCTTGCGTAAGGAATTTCATTTTGGTTGGTCTTTCGTGGACATTATTTTCCAGTGGTATTGTTTTTGAAAAAGATAATGTTGTGGACCATTTCTTATGTGTGAACTCGCCTGAGAGACTTTTTATATGTATTGGTTGATATTTTATACACAACTTTTTATCGGTTACCTTCTAATGTATGAGCTGGTAATGTGACTGTAGGCTGTTGCTATCTCTCAGAGTCTTGATACAGACAATAGCCTACTGTTATCAGTAATCAGACACTCAAGAGAAAGGAATGACTCAGCCGCTAACCAGATCTTTTTCCCTTCACTCTCCCCGCCATTGTTTTTGTTCCTGGTTCTCATTACCCTTTTCTTGTTGTCCCTGTCACTGGCAGCTGTTCGAACCATGTCTGATGTTGGAGGGAGTAAATCGTAGATGTTTGTTTTGAAAAGCGACGCCATAATGTTCTCTCCTACTGTGCTTATTTTTTATTTGGGCTGCAATACAATGTTTTTATTGTATTAAAAATGGGAAATGGCTGGAAGTACATGTAGTCTACATTCGAAGAAAATCAGAGTTTTCCGATTTGGTGTTGTTTTGTGTTAACTTTTCCACAATACAGTTTTGTTGTTTGTAAGTGTCAATTAGAAAGCCGCTTTGTCGAGTTGAAAATGGGGAACTGAGTACATGTTATGGCGTGTCCGTAGTGCAGTAAAGAGGTTCCCACCGTGGAAAAAAGAAAAAGGTTTAATGTCTGTGTAATCAGTAGTTTTGATAATAGCGCTGCCTTTTCCCCCTCATAGTCGTTGTCATTATTCTTACCAAATAGTGCGGTACTAGAAAGAAGGTCATCTGATAAACAGTACAGATGTAAAAGTGGTTTGGGGCAAGTTACAAGTATCAGTCTGTGTCCTACTTAAGTGCTTGCCTCTTTGATAAGATCCTCAACACTGTCTTGAGAGTGGGCAAAGGTCCCTTCTGTCGGATAACTTTGTTTATAGGGTATGTTGTGATTAACAGCAGGGTCATGATGCAAGAAAGGGGAAATCCAGTACTTAAGAGGTGTCTTAACAAAACGATGTTCTGTCGGGAGCCTTGGCTTATCTTTAATTGATCGTTGGGATAGAGAGCGAATTTACAGCGGCGCGGGATTGTTTACATCAGAATTAAAGAATTATCTTTTAGCCACTTCGCATCGGGTCGGTGGCAGTGTTTCTGCGGTGTGGTGTCAAACTCTAAAAATTCTCTTAGCTATCCGTCTGGCAGTGATGTGACATTTTATGGCGTCGTATCAAATATGGGACAGACGTCAATATCAGTATTTATCTGTATATTTAGCAGTAAAGATCTGTACCTCGCAAGTGATGAGTTTTATGAGTTTCATGTCAGGGCAATGCCCCTTGACACGACTCCACATAACTCCTAGAAGATCAGATCACTCAATGACCTTCCCCATTCCCCGCTGAGCATATAGTGCCGGCTGCCGTTCCAGACGCTCTTCAACACCAGTCCAGACAGTATCATGAGAGATATCGCCACACTTTTGTCAGTCAGTTGTCAGATGTCATACAGAGACTGGGAGGGAGAGGCGGAGGCTTGACAGAATATAATAGAGATTTTGACATTGATAGAAATGTATAGACTGTTGATTGAAACAGTAACACAAACAGAAGAAGCTGAGATCGCTATGAAGATCCTGTATTATGAGAGAAAATGTTGTAAAAACATGGATAGTAAGTGGAACATCTTTATTAAGCATTCATTTAATAAGTATATCTTTTTATTAAGTATACTTTTCTCATGCATGGATCCAATTCTCATTCAATCATTTGATTGTTGAGATAGATCTCGATATAAAGTTTACTCAGTACTAATATATTTTTTTTCTATGCACCAAGAGCGTACCTTATACCGAGGTTTGACTGTAATATTGTCCGTTGTGAAATAAGCTAACGATATAAAGAAGTAGCAGTGTGGATGAACATCACGAAGACCACGAGTAGGCTGTTGTGACGTTTGGGGGTAGTCCACGGCAGTAGCTCTTTGGTGTGCGAAAATTCTTTCACAGCTAATATAAAACGACAGAACAAGATAAACTAACACAGGCACCAGCGACCTCCATGCGAAAAGAAAAACCACGGTTTTGACATTTTGGGCAACAGGTGCATGTAAAGCCAATCGTTTTTTCTGTCTGCCCTCACAAGCCTACAAAATACGGGTAAGGCGAATTTCGTGGACAAAAACAATAATGTTGGTGGTGAAAATTTGCCCCTTTCTGACATTAATTGGCTTAGTTTCTCACGTTCAACCCCGCCCTCTTGCCTACATGAGAACCATACGCTTATTGCCCAAATTATGTCGGTGGAAATGTATCGCACATCATTTATGGCGCACTGTTGGCAGGGTGGTGGTGGGAGGGAGTGAGGATAGGGTTGGGTTGGGGGTGGCTTAGGTGCATTTGATAATCATGAGAGAGATACGCATATAGAAGGAAAGAGAGAGAGAGAGAGAGAGAGAGAGAGAGAGAGAGAGAGAGAGAGAGAGAGAGAAAGGAAGAAATTGGAGTAGAAGAATAACCAGTACAAAGGATTCAGGACTGTACTACCAGAATCGCGGGACGTATTGCTATTGCATCACGTTTTTATTCTCTCCCCTGGGAACTGCACCGTAGCGGTTGCCTTCCCTTGCTGCCCTGGATTCTTTCACACGTCGCGAACCAGCAGCTTCTTTGTTTGCAAACACTCCTTCGCGGAGCCGTTCCAGACAAGTTTCCGTTAAGCTCGTAGACTGAATTTTTTTTTTCTCATGAACTCTACGTTCCTCTTCCATTCATTCTCCGAAGATGGGTGGGGTGGAAGAAGAAAAAGGACGGAATCCTCTTTGTTTCGTTGATTTGTCACACATACGTTGTTTTTTTTTCTGTGGTGTCTGCTCTTGTAATGCTAAATTTGTTCTAGACATGCTCTTAATAAATGGCTTCAAGCTGAGTAGAATAGAAACTGACGGCTGGAAGATACAAGCGGCTTAAATGATTATGTGGGGATTTTGTTTCTTATTGTGTTGCATTTTTTTTTCAATTTATTTCGGAAAAGGCTGGAGGATGGGGAAGGGGCCGCAGCTGTTACAGAGGCGGTCGTTGTAGTTGCAGTTGGTACAGCGTGGGAAAACTGGCGAGTGGTCGTGAGTCACGTAGTCAACTAAAGCTAAAAGTCAAGTTTATGTTTCAGTGTGAGTAAAGTTTGACAGTCGTGCAACAGAGGGGTAAAACTGCTAAACGCTTACGCACTTACTATCACAACCAACAGTGATATGTCTGGATCCTTTTCACCTCTTGTGCCATAATCTTAATAGTTATATAAACATGGAGCTTAGCATGGTGTACTCAATTAACACACCTTCCGTTTAACTGCAACATTTGCCAAGAGCCCATGGTTTTGTTATTAAGCGGAGTCAGCTGCATGAGTAAATGTGAAATGCGAGGATGGAAATACAACCCCCTGGGTTAGACACAAACTATCGCATCCACTAAAAATGGCTTGCCATTTGAATTTCTGCAAATACTGAACAAACTTTATGTAACATTGGAAGACTAGTTTTTTTTTCCTTTTTTTTCCTTTTAAATTATAAGCTTATCGCTACCCCAACTGTACAGATGGGATCTTCATCTACTTATCTGTTAAGTAGACATCGACTGGCCTTCGGCAGCTTGTGGACTGACAGCATTGTCAGTGACTGTTGATAGGGATGGAAATCTGACCCGGGTCTAATTGGTCCGATAGTGTGAGAACGGCCTTGTCAGTTTACTGGAGCTTTGACGGGGGCTGTCAAGTCGGGCGAACATCATGATCGGTGGAAAACCTAGAGATTGTTTAAGGTCAGTGCTATACCCCTGGACTTAACGAACGAGTCTGGAGGGCTGAAGGAGGAGAAGAGTGTATATTTTGTTTCGCGAATTAAGTTCGTGAGTGATTTTTTTAAGTAGCACAAAGGGATCAGAGCATGATAGTTGGTGGAATACAAGACGATCCAAATTTTGAGATCCTTCTGCTCTTTATTATGATCTATGTCTAGCCCGTCTTTCTATGTAGGCCACGGTGTTTATATTTAAGTTTTATAGCATGGAACTGACAGGTCGGACAAAAATATAGACTAAGCAAATTATATAGTAAATTATTATAGACCTACCAAAAAATATTTAAGCCATTAAAATATATTATATGTCTGTGAAATGTACTTTTGCCCCTCTCATCGTCTGCTTAGGCTTAGTCATTCCACCGTCTGAAAACGTCATCATCTTTCCCGGACTTTTAAAAACTTTTTTTTTAAAATTGAAACAAAACTACGCGTTTGCTGATAGCACTGTTATAATCCCATGTTAAGAACGTATCCATAATTTATGAAATATAAAATGTCTGGAGACCCAGCAGAATCATAAATTTCAGTCATAAAAACTGCTATCAGTGTTCTCGGATGGGGTCACCGACGGCAGACATTGTGTGTTTATTTATCCAGACTTTGCGATTTACAGCTCGCTTGGAACCGACGACGTTTGACCCTAAACAGTCTGGTGCTGCGTGACTAGAGGTGGCTGTAGGTCTTTGTGTGAGGGTGAGAGAGGAACTAAGGGTTAAATTCCAGGATTTTTGCCCCCGGAACGGAAGCGCATCGGCTCGGAACTAAGGGGTTAAGATGACTTCTTATTTCTCACGCAGCATTTGGAAGATCTCGTGAGGTCTCATGCAGTATCGTTGTAACGGGAAGCCAGGAGTTCCGAAGCCGTACACCGTTTCGTCTGCCACCATAGATTTCGTTCGCACAGAAATAAGGGCTATGCTGATTATTTTCAGAGGCTGGTGAACGGATAAGAAATTCCTGATTATGAGTTGCCGCAGTGAAGCATATGGGCTAAAATGTGTTTCACATTTATCCCAGGGCTACCGCAGGTTGCTTTTATAAGGTGGTCTAGTGTATGAGTTTGCACTAAAATGTCAAGCAAGGAAATGCCAATACATGATGTTCCAACACTTATGTTATTTACTTAGCTGTGTATACTGTGCCACTTGGATGAGATACAGATAGTCCAGATTATTCCTTGTACCACCCACCATCATAGTCACTGCCTCCACTGCCACTCACTAGTTACATAACCCTACACTGATGATAACATGGAAGTGATAGGAATATCGATACCTAGGAATATCGATACCTGAGAAAACAGCGATACTGACAGTAGCAACGGTACTGAAGACAGCCACAGAGGGCCTAGGCCTATTTAAGGCAACTACGATAACGACAATGACAGCGATGCTGACAGCAACAACGACAGGAAGATAAAGACGATTCTAGACTTGCACACCGCCGAGGAAGTGAAAAATGCATAAATTATCTTCATCCCTTGCCTAGGAAAACATACGGCATCTGTTACCGCTCCTGTGGAGCACCCCTGGCTTTGATGACGCCTCCAACAACTTCTGCGGACGTCACGCCTCAGACAAGGCTCATTACTCACTGGTCACTGCAGGGCCAGGCCGGGTCGGTGTAAACGGTACTGACTTGGTCAGGTTGACCAATTTTTTTTGGGANGGTGGGGGGGGGGGCGAAGAACGTATGTGCTGACCTCTGATCTGATGTGGATAACATAGGGTGAAGCACAGAATTGCACTAGCGTAGTTGGATATTTTCGCTTTCATGCATTTATTTGGAGTAATTTGGTTTCTTCTCTGCAACCTCACAATATTATGCTGAACTTGAAGAGCGTTTCAAACGCTATCTAAATGAAAGTCTTTGACTGGAAGTAAAATTCTTTACGTTGAAATGAACAGGAGTGAGATATGATGGTCCGTGCTGGCCGTTGATGGTCCTCTCGAACTAGACAGCAAGGTAATTACAGCCTTTTATTTGCCCGTATGGAGATCGAGCATGACGAATATCCCGCGCCATCTTGTGCTTGTAAATTTCTACTCACCTCCCGGGCAAGTCAGCGGAAATGGTTTAGAGACTCTGATATCCAAGAGGCCATTATCGTTCCGTCCATTATGGCAGGAGCCGCAGAAATCCAGGGCATGATCTTGAAAATGTGGAGAGCTGAATGCGCTGATGGAATAAGATGCATTGCTGCATGGGGAACAAAGAAGATGAGGGGAAATAGCTGAAGGAGAATGAAGTCTCAGATGAGATGTATCGCAGACACATGGTGAGGGCATTGATCACGGAGTCTGTGGTCTTGACAAATCATCTTGCTGCTGGAGATATAGCACAGGTATTGAGGATGATAGAGCAGTGGAGTCGTGAGTCGACCAGCTGCAGCTCGTACCATTCTCTGATGTTGTGACAGTGTCCGGCTGGGGATGTGAGAGGGTCATTATTCGCATCAGAATTGGTTCCAGTGACAGGAACAGTACGATAATGTCCCGCTGATAGCTATTCAGGCCATGCATTTGAACTTGGACCTCAGTCGAGATGGGATTAGGATCGTGAAAATATTTGACTTGGTCAGAACATGGAACCGTAATAGAACCGTAATAGAACATGGAACCTTATTTCGAAATGTAATAAAATATGTACATAATCTTGTTGAGCATTGACCATACACACGGTAGGGCATGACTTAGTTTTAAGTGCCATTTCATTTGAATCAAAGGTTTCAAAAACATGCCCATTTCTAATAAGACTTCCCAGGCAGTTTGGTCACTGACTTTCAAAGTGCAAAATCTATCCCGAGGTTACTGTTAGAATGTGGACCAGATTAGGTAATGCTGCATTCGTTATAAATAGTACTATTGAACAGCAGAGCGCTTCAGGAAGACCTGGCTGAATTTCCTGAGCGCAGATTCATGATCGTGACATCAACTAACATAAATCATTAATCATATTCAGTTTCAGTTAAGATTTAAGGCAGTTGTCAGAATGTGGTGAATGAATAACTCCAGCGACAAGTATTACTGGGCTTCGCAACAGATTACACAACACAGCATTTCGTGTAGTTGGTTTACCATGCACTTTATGTACACTATCTCTGCATTCTCAGCTCAGCTTCCCAACATCACACTGCGCATGTTCATGGCGAGGCGATGACATCGACGCGATGGACATTCTAATCTCGTCTTATCACGCAAACACGTGTTGCTGTAGATTATGGATTTATGTAATACCCGTGTTGAACAGAACTCTTGACGCGGGGCACATACCATATTCAGCAAGTTTGAGGTCTTTGATTTCCATCTGTCACCGCCTGAGATTAGAGACCAGCCAAAGTGTTGACTAACCTGTAGCTAACGTGACGTCATGTAGCACAAGGAAAGTGATCAAGGGTTGTGAAGCAACTACTACCTGCCTTGGCCTTGTTAGTGGATATGTAAGGGCTACTAGAGTCGTGACAGCTGCTTGTCAGAACTACTTTCATTACGTGATGTTAACTACACCGTTACCTGCATCTCCTCCTTGACCTTCTCCAAAATCTCTCTATCCCTCATCTCGCGCTGCCACTATCTTTCCATCCGTTTTCATTAGCACCTTCGGTTACATGTACATCAAGAAGCTGAACGCAAAGTCTGCATCTTTAACCCTTTCCCTGTAGGACTATCATTCCTTTAGCCCCCTTGCATTTGTGCTTTCTGCATCTCTATTAAGCTCTCCTCCTCCACCGCCCCTTGCCTACAAGTTTGGTCTGAGGCTGGCCTGTGTCAGCGAAGAGTCCTTTCCCCAGTAACGACTGGCTGTTTAGACGCTTCATTGCCAAGTGATTAATTAGTATCACGATTCGGAAAAGGCGTTTGACCGAATGGCGCAGAGGCTGAATGTGACTCTTCAGATTTCTGAATGACTTTCACCAGTAACTATGCGACTAGTTGGTCGCTTGACAGTACGATTAAGCAATGTTGCGATTATCCAGCTATTTTTCGAGCTATTTATTAGAAACTTTGGCATTCGGTTGTCATACCAGAAAAAATGTTCCGTTTATGAGAGTTCGTCGCTGGTATGGCATAGGGTCTTATGTTTGGCTCGCTTCCTATGCAGACGGTCCTTGTTCTCAATGTTGACACCATCTACACCTGAGGCAAGCCTCAAATCGTGGTATAGCATAGAGACTGATAGCGTTGATGCCCATATGTCATACCAGATATACTTGTAATCTTGTAATTTCAAGGATTTCCAAGCCAAGCATTAAAAAAATACAATACAACTAACCAAGAGGAGAGTACAAGCTCCAATTTTCTCTGTTTATGTGTCGGTCATTTACAACACATAACGGTGTCAGAGATATGGTGTTCAAAACTGACTGATGCGGAAGTATAAAAGAGACGCGAAGAAAGCGGTCTTGTGGGATTTATTTGAAGTCAGTTGCCGCCTGTTGTAAATTATCTGGTAACTTCTCTTAAGATTCTCCTAAGATATGCTGCGAACTGCACCCACTTGTTGGACAAAAGCGGGAACAACTGGAGCAAGCACGAAAATAGAAACATGTTTACGAAAGTATGATAACATAGCAAAGAAAACAGACAGGCGACAGAAATTATTCGCCATTGGATGGAGTAGTACAGAGGACAAAGCTTCAAAACCAGTTTATCAAAGCAACGACTTTAGTGGAAACAGAAGCTGGAAGCAGCGACTACAACATCAAGCCCCAAAAGTTGAGGCGGTGGCGACATAAAAGTTGCGGAACAACTAGTAAAAGCATAATCCGTTACTTCAAAAGCAGGCTAGCAACGAAAACGGCCACAACACGAAATTGTCTTTGTTACAGCAAGTCGGAAAGAAAGCAGGGCTGAGCACGCTGAAACACTTGTTACCAAACCTATTGTTGACAACACTCTTGACCTTTAAGACGCTTTCCGACTACAAAGTTCTTTCTCGCTTCATCTTGTCCGCCTCTCTCTCTGTCTCCATCTCCCTTGCCTAACTGCTTTCTTCCCTCAAATCTTTTTCAAACCATTTCAGCCATGTCCCTTTATCCCGAGTGCATCAGCTCCCTCAAAGCAATTTCAAACCTTCCCCACTTCATGACAGGAACATTTTTTCAAGAGTATATGCCATGACACAAAACCCCACCCATAGATCTGTCTCTCTGTCTTACTTCGAATATTAGTTCAGTGAGTGTGTGCAATCTCCAGTCTTATGTGTTCGAAATATATTGGAGTTGCATACTCGTACTTTACTGATTGCAAACCCTTTATTTTCTTTACTTCATCTTATTTGCAAATTTGTAATTCGAACGCCACTCCAACCCGATAAAATAGGCGGATACCCAGACAAACTGAACTTGTGAAGTTGTAAAATTGTATGTCAAGTGTATTATGGTTTTCCATTGCCTTTCCTCTTCTTGACTTCTTTATCTGATACGCCATTATTCATGGCTACAGCGTGACAGAAACATTCCGGAAAGTCCATCCGGAAAATATATTGATGCAGCGCCCCCGCAGTGACGGCAGGTTGTTTTAATGGCGCATACAAGGGTAGCAGTAGTCACTACTTGATGCTTTCAGGGTTATCTTAAAAAGGAACTGTAATCTTTCATTGCCATCTCGTCTTACAGATGGGCGAAGCGTGAGTACTTTTCCAGCCAGCTGGAAACAGGTCATATCCTCACGGCCCTCATACCACCGCTACCGCGCATGCGTTGTGCGTATTATTAATTTACTGCTATCGTAAAGTCGTAGAGAGTAAAGACGTTACTTACTCAGCCATCTGCGTAGAGGCTGCGGAAAACGGAAGTCCGTTCTACTTTTATGTCGCTTCCTGTAGATATCCGTGCAAGGCTTGACTCGAGCGGCCTTTATGTCATCATTAAACCGTCTTTTGCTTGTAAGTGCGCGCGACTTCATTGCGGTTGCAGTCACTTAAATATAATTTTATGTAATGCAATTTTAAAGTGACTAACGCCTTTTAAAGTGGCGCGTTATGGCCAATGACTCAAGCAGTAATGTCTAAAGCATTGGCAGTTATTGCACGGCGTTTTCCAGATATAAACCCGCTCTAATTGTTTTAGCACTTAACGTTATGTTATGAAGTTTTATGTTTTGCAGCCCTGACCAGTTCCTTCAACAGTTTTGCTTTGATAAAATTACCCCTTCGCGTATTTTGCCCTGGCCCTGCTCCAAGACACGATAATATACAGTATATTATTCTCTTCTCGTCAAAGAAAATACAACGTGGATGATTGAAATGTATAATGTATCCTACACATTTCCTACCTAAACCACTGTCGCAGGTAGTCGCACGCCTGTACCCGCCCACTCATACTAAACCCCATTGAAAAATTTAATCTACAAGTCTGTTCAGCAATACCGCTGATAAACCAATGTATTGTGCCGGACCGGAAGTCACTTCAGAGTGGCGTTGCCTTTTTTTTTTTTGTTATCACATCCGGTCGTATTCGAATGTGTGGGTACTCCTGGTAACGGATTATGATAAAGGAGCGAACCAAGAGTGGATAATGTATTGCGTGAAATAACTGAAGCTAATTTCGATTGCTGGCCACCCGCATTTCGCCCTTGGGTTTGTTGAGTTTGTGAACTCTTGACAAGGACGCGGTGTTGTGACACGGTCCCCTCAGTGCGAAGAGATCGTTACTGTAAGCCTGCTATACCTGGGGAGGGTCAGAGAGACTTAATATCTCGTACACCGGATATAGTGCACATAATGGTTTAGAGGTCAAACATGAAATGATACTGTTCAAATGACCCGTTTAATGTGACAGGCCTTAAGGTTATGGAGGACGTCTACGTGTTTAGTATGCCAGAGTTTTCTTGTTTTCGGAATTTTTTGGGGGTGGGGGGAGGGGGGGG
>JAWQUT010000242.1:210470-228694 GCA_033807755.1 Ellobium chinense
GGCGGCGGCTGGGAATAGGGGGAGAAGGCGAATCGGGGAGCTGAAGGACATATGTACGAGTATATCAGTTACGGATATCTTAGCCTGGAGAGGATGAAATTTCCAGATAAGTTAAACATAACTGTGTCATAATTTGTGTGGAGGCCTGAGTATAGTCTACTCCATGGCAGTCTTATTGCTTTGCTTTGCTGCACGAGTGGGTCGTGGAGGGGAGAGAGAGAGAGAATATGTCACTCTTCTCATCTCTGGTCTGTTTGGGTTTGTAAACTAAACACAGTAGTTTTGTTAGATACTTTCTGGTCTTGATACACATCAACTGGGTTAGTCACGAGAGAGAGAGGGAGGGAGGGGGATGTGGAAGAACAAAGTTGAGGCGTGGTTAGAAAGGAACAACAAAGGCGAAGATTAAAAATAGAACAGGCTTTTTAGCATCCATTTCCGTCGATAAAAATATATATATATGGATGTATCTTGAGACACCCAAAAATAAGCCGTTTTCACGAGGCTGTTGTCCAAGGGTCAAGTAGACTAGGGCAGAGCTCGAAATCTGAAGTGGTGTTGTCTGTATGTCCATATTAGACCTGGATGACCCGTGACAGATGGGTGGAGCTCTCGGAAACCTTTTAAGGATGAAACTGTTTGAACTTATCTATTTCTATGTTGTCACCAAATACTGTATAGAAGAAACGGAAATTGTAGAATTTCAGCTTTTCCTATGTAAATGGCGATCATTAATAGTTTGTGCCACTTTTCTGCATAATAGATTAGCTTAGAAGTAAGTTACTTTGTCTTGCAGACCATGTGTTCGTTTCTGCAGGAAGGGGAGGAGGGTGGACATTCAGCTCCACTGAAATTCTGCAAGATTGTGGGTTCCAGACTGTTTTGCTAGGCCGGCGTGGCATTGTAACTCAGATCTTACCCAGCAGACATTTCGTTTTCCTCTTTGAACTACAATTTCCATCCTATCTGATGTTGAAAGGAAATTAACGTCCTCCCAGTGAGTCCACTACAATAGCCCTGATATTGAACTTCTTGCATTGTTAAAGAGGCATTTTTTTTTACTGCCTTCTGTAGACTTCTTTTGATTTCTGGAGACATGCTCGAGTCGTTCACTGATACTGATACTTAAGAAGTGGTCTGCTAAAGGGAATTTCTGAGCAAACGTTCTCGTAAAATTTCCATCCCTAGCTCATTGTATGAGAATGAATAATAGTGTTTTTTTCTAGAAATGAATGTCATTTTGAAATATGAAACGCCCTTTTCAGATCTACACGTACTTTATCTCAAGACTCACTCCTTTCAATAAAAGAATGTCTGGTTGTTGAAATTGGTGCGTGGGATTGAAGCTACACCAGCATCGCATTGTCAGTAGCGTAGATATGGGATAGCTTTTGGGGGGAGGGGGATGTGGATATGACCCTCACCAATTGTCAGCACCAGTTAGCTCCCCTCCCTTGACAGCATATTTTCAATATTAGAGTGTGCCTGCCCTCTCACACCCTCTCCAACCAAAAAAAAAAAAAGGTGTCTTACAGCCCCACCCTTTTGTACTTCTCTGATACGCCACTATGCACAGTAAGCAATACAGTACTTACACACCAGCTCTTACTTTATCAGAATAGTTAACAAAAACTTCAGTTTCCAGTGTTTGCGCAGGGCTCATAATTCATCCAGGGTGTCGCGAATATGGTGAAAAGAAATCTTTTTCCTTCTCGAAGAGGGCGGACTGTCTGGCTGTCTGTATCAAGAGCTGCATGCCTCGTTGGTCTTCAATCACAGGTGTGTGTTTGGAATGTATGTTAGGCTTCATGTAATACAGTCATTCCGTTTATCCGCTTTATCTCATTGCACATTCATTTGAAGAATTACCAGAGAACGTAGATCTAGTGCTATACTTTTATCCCTGTGATCCGTGCCTTCCCTCCCTACTCCACCCCCCACCCTTCCTCAAATTTCCCAAGCCATCCAGCCCCTTGTTCCTGAATTCTTGGGCACTCCGTGATCATGCGTGTGAGCTCCATTTCGGTTTACTGGGTGTCCGACCTCATTGATTTTAACGTAACGGTATAATGCATAATCATAATTACGTTTAAACGCATTTTTCCCATGTTCTCGTGGAGTTGCGATTAATTGGAGTCGGCTGTATTCTGTAGTCTGCGAGGTGTGAAAGTGCACTATTCCTGGCATGGCAGGCACTCCAGCAGTCAGCATTTGAGATACACAAGTGTGACACAGATCTGGGTTTAATGTTAGGGTTGAGAAGATGTTGAGGTTCAGTATTTGGTTTTGCGGGGTTGTTGCCAGCTGGAGAACTCTTGTCTGGTGCTCGTCTGGGCTATCTTGGTTGCCATCTTGCATGGTGGGAATTGCATGAATAGGAGGCCGTAGATCGCCTTCTCCACATCTGTAGGTTTTCCCTTGGACCTCCCCCGGTGCCGGCTTTGCTTGTAGTGCAGCAGTTTGTGTGTCAGTGTGTCTTGCAAGAATTGAGTGCTGTTCACACCACTTCTCACAAGGGCGTTCCGACAGCATGTCCTCATTTGCAGCTCTTAATAAACATAGCTGCAGTTCTTCACCATGACAATGGATATCTGCACAGTAAGCACATCTACGAGATCAATACAGGTCGGACAGCTTACCGTGCATAAAATATAGTGCACATACCACGCCAGCGTTGTAAAAAGTATGGGGTGCAGTCAAACGTCCCTGGACTACGCCTATTGAAGCTTGTAGACCTCTTTTAGGTGTTACATTCCTCCATCACCCTCGAAATTGGAGTTGGCATAATGATCCCAGAGCAGCTGCCAAGCCTAGAAGCTCCTTTGAAAGAATGTATGAGTCAGCCTAACAGTTACCATCATCAACCGGGCATGGATCTTCTCTGTTGTTGTCTATAATTTTAGAGACAGATTGGGACCCAATCATGGGCCGAACTAATTTATGTAGGCTTTACGAAGTTACTGCAACCGATGGCATAAGAATAGACTTGATGATATGAATCGATATTTTGTATATTGAGATAAATCAGTGGGTTGGGAGGGATGTGGTTCATTAGCTAGTGCAAAACTAAATCATTCCAAAACATACTTGATAGTCTAGACGAAGCTGGGAACCGCTATACCATCATGAAGAGCATTGACATATTTTCTCTGGACTGTGGTCTGGTTCTGTTCAAACCGTGTTTTTCCTTGTTAGTAACAAAATATCCACAGTCTACATCTGGTTATATCTGTCTCAGTGCCTCGAGCAGTCCCACATCATGAATTATTCTAACGAAATATGAGAACATGATTTCCTAACCTAAACGATGTTACATTGGTATGAAGAACAGATCATTTTACAGCTTTGCCAGCTCGTCTGTGACTGACATTTGAGCTTCCCAACGGTATATATTTTGTTATGGTGATAGCTGACCCAGTTTAAACACTAAACATTGCCGATGTAGGTCAAGGGTGTTGTTATACCTCCTGGGGTTTGCCGAGGGATCAGGTTGACAAATTGTTTCGTTTTAAAGTAAAAGATCATTCGATGACTGTACGTGCTGTAGCTGAAAAGACTAAACCAGGGATACAACTGTCAATAGTTGCCCGTCAAGACAGCACCATAGACTAGTAGGTAGGTCATGAAGTAAATCAGACTCCCTTTTACAGTATGTAGGCTACATACCACACGCAGACATATGTTGTCATTGACGTTCCTGAATACCGGTAGCAACTATTACCTCCCCTTTCGTTTCGTGGTGACATTCTGCAGATTTGTTTATCCTGACTGTTAAAATATGCACTTTTTGCCGGCTCTGTTTTCATTGTCTTTATGTGATCATCTCAATATTATGATTTCCCATGACAGTTTTATCGCTTTTCAATTCCGTTTTCTGATGCAGTGCTGAAGTTTATTCTTTCTGTGTTTTCCATAAAATTTGATCGAGACAAATTGATTTTATCCATTTTTGTGGTTCTGTTTTGTTTTTGAGATGCTTAATCCAAAGGTCTGGCTGAAAACGTTAAAACCCAAAGACTGACTAGAGTGTTCCTCTTTTTTGGTGTTTTTGTTTTTTTATTTCATTTTGGTCGCATGCGCGAGAGATATATCCAGTGCACGAGGGAATCAAGTGTGTTCTCGCTATAATGGGGATTCTTTATGCCCATGTCACCCACCACATGACTCAGAGTTTTTGGTTTGTGCTCATGTTTTGTGCAGGCCTTGCTGCTAATGAGCTTCTTTCCGGTGTGGATCCGCATAACATGTAACGATTTGTAACAGTTATTGTTTGGCTGGTGCTTGTTTCTTTGTGTTCATCGTGATGGTCGCCCTATCTGTCTCATGTCCGTTTCCCGTTAATCTCCGTATAAAAGAAATCTGTCACAAGCTATTTGCAATCTGATCCGGCCTTGATTGCAGCACAAAGCCCTACTCAAAAGGTTACACCGGAAATCAAAACATGGTACAAAGGTGAAAGGTCGGCGCAAGAATGCTGGGACGGGCCATGCAATGGAGGAATGCAAAGAGGATGCTAGGCTGCATGTGCCACCGTGGTGTTGGGGATAATCCATGTCTTGTCCAACCATCACGAACGACCAACACGGTCTCCCCTGCAAGCCCAACATGGGCTTCCGGTGTCAGTTGTCCTGACAAAATGGCAAAGAACACGAGATGGTCCTGATCAAAGCGCCCTCTGGCGTGTTCTCAATCGTGCAGTGTCCACCGTCGCCTGAGGTGTGATATAGTATTCCATGATGTTCCTGGTGGCAAATATTTTTTTTTCTGTGTAGCCGGGAAAGAAGATGAAGATGGGATCATCTTGGATGTGTTGTCAAGTTACACTATTACTGATAGGGCTGTCAATTGTCAATGTAATGATAATACATTACATAATGTAGAGGAGACAAAAAAATCGATCTCTTATGCATGTACCCTAATAATGATGTTTCAAGACACTCCTCTAGGGCATTTTGAGATATTGTGTGCTCACTAGGGTAAGCCCTAATGGGTCATTTTATTTATAACTGTAAATAAAGTTGAGATGTTTTTATTAGAAGTTTGATTTAGTCAGCTAGTTGATGAAGTCATGAAAGTGAGAGAAAACCCTGTCTTCGACAGAGAAAGAGATTAATACTAAATTTTCTCGTCCCTTCGCCATTCCAGCTTACCTTTTCCCTTAATACTGAGTAAACCAGACATGACCCAACATGTGTTGCCAAACAAACATTTTCCTCGGGAACCTGAGCGAACCACCAACACGACATAGCGCACACGGTGCATGCATCTTGGCAAACACAGGGACCCCAGCTGAAGTCAAACTGCCATCAGTGCCTCGAACGTGCCTTAGACCTGTCCGGTACCGATCTCCCCAAAACAAAACTCCTTCGACTTCTGACATGAGCTCGATCCTACAGCCGCTGTATGGAGCACTAGAAAATTTTCGGTCAACATTTGAATGTCATCGACCACCGCTGGCAAACAAGTCTGCAGTGAGATGGGGATGCTTGGCTGCCTGGTCAAATAGAAGACTCGTTGACGGAAGAATTTAGGTCCTGTGGCGTGGGATTCAGACCCTGCTGATGGCAATAAGGCAAAAGGTTTTAGCTGACATCAGCGACCATCATCCCGTGTTGGAAGCCGGAGACACAATGGCCCTCTTGTGGCCCTCTCATCCAGACACGGTGTTGATATTGGCCCATACAAACCAAGGGCACGTTGGCGGCCTGGGGCATGGGACAGGAAAGGGGCTTTCTTTGTAAAATGATTTTTAAATATTTTAGTTAACAGCTCACTTGAGTTGGTTTGTAAACGCTGCCAGAGGACGCTGGGTGCATATCTGGAGTTTCAATGTCATGACCTTGCAGCGGCTGGCTCTAGATTATAACATGATATAGTTTCACTTCCCGGTTAGATTATAACATTTTATGATGTATTTGTTATCATGGTCTAATCACGATCTAGGCATGTGAAAGACAGTGCAAGCAAAGCTCTACACTTGGCTATTTATGAGTGAATAGCTATTCATTTCTATGAGATATAAGCAGAATACTTACGGTCTTTTTCTTTCATTGCTGTACAGAACTATCTGTGTTTCATATCAGTGCAACATTGTAAATCATAATTCAGAAACACTCACATTTTTATTGTTCATATATCTCTTTTAGATATCATTATATGGATGTGCCCTTTGATAAATCCTTAGATAACCATCTTTTTTTTCTCTCCCTACAATCTCTCTCTCTCTGTCTCTCTGTCTCTCTGTCTCTCTCTCTCTCTCTCTCTCTCTCTCTCTCTCTCTCTCTCTCTCTCTCTCTCTCTCAGTCCCTCTCAAAACCAGAGAGACTCCGAAATCCCCATCCATGCACCTCTTAGTGTCCAGCCATAACTACCTAGACATCGTAACAGAAGTCCGTTATCAGTGTCACTCCAAGGATTTGCCTGGGTCCTTCCTGCAGCACATTCTCTACTGCTCCTTCCCACCTAGATCTTCTCAAATCCTCTTATCGATGCAATCATCTATTTCGACGACAATGAAGATGGACGTAACGCCAAGAAGCTTAGGCTTAAGATATTATATCGTCGTAAGTGGTCTTAGAGAAATTGTTGTTGAGTCAACAGTGCCTATCTCAACCACTAGATGTATTTCTCTCGAAAAACTGATTTTCCGTCCACTTATTAGCCTTATTGCAAATGTCAAACCTCTTAAGAAGGCGATGTATATATGTACATATCTAAGAGTCCTCATAATGTTCAGATTGTGTGGAAATACCAACGCATAAAAAGAATGACCAGTAATTGCGACTGGGTGTAGTCAATAGCTTCAGATGGAATTAAGAGGCTTATGTCCGACCGATTAGCCCGTTCATTACAACTCGGTTAGGGCACGACGATTTGCCTACAGTGACTCGGTTAAAGCGAATGTCTCTAACATTGCACATTGCTGTCGTAACGGCCATAAAGTGGTTACACCATCACTTTACCCATATCGTGATCGCCAGTTTGAGATCCCTCGTCGTCTTCTCTGCAGGCTGCAGCCTTAGGCAGTGGGGATTAGAACGTTTATTTCTTACCCAACGTTTGACTCACTGGCTCATCGTTTTTCATCTTAGCTCTGTACAGTTGACTTGACTGTCTGCACTGATCCGTTATTATCTGTTGACATAATTATGCGTACACAAGATGTCTCGTGGGATGGTACTCTAGGAAATTATCATATACATGAACTTGTTCTCAGATTATACAGTAACCCCCTTCATCCTCCATTTTCTGCATGTACTATACTATACCCCCTGAATGAGACATTGTGAGAAGTTCAGCTATTTCTTTCGAACATGAGGATATTTGGTTTTCTGTTTAGTACCACATATGAATAGGTGTGTATCTAGGTTGAAGTTGTGTATTCATCATGATTAGTCCAGATAAATGTAAAGCCATTTGTCTACACAACTGTGAGTTTTTAACTGTCTTATGTGGCCTTTGTCGAACATTTTTTCATAGGATACTGCGTAACCCAACTGTTGTCAAAGCCTTCAGGGGACTCAGTTCTCACGCTGTTTGGAGGCAATTAACAGTTTCATGTATTTGGTATCTGCATGAAGTCTAGACGTGGCTTTACTTTAATAGTTGCTTTTGCTCCCAAGATAGATCGCAGCGTTGTCTACCTAGACTCGGCTAGTTTTATTTGTCACACTATAGATTTTGGCTTCACACAGATTATAGCTTCTGTCAGCCTTCAGTTCATCCTGCGTGCCTTTTAACGTTTTAACGCACATGTGCCATTAAAGTAAGTGTCAGTTTAATGGATACAGGTGAATGAATCTGGGCTCAGGAGACCGTTATCTTTCCAATCCCCGAGATCAGCGTGGACAAAGACAGTATTCATGCTCCGAGTCACATTCAATCAAACTCTTGCCGTGGATCTCACTGGGGACAGGCGTCGAATGCCTCATGGCGATGCCTTGCTTGGGTGAGACAACATTGTGTCAACGGCTGTCCTGTCATGTTGTTAGGGAGGCCATTGATGTGACGTCATAGTGGCCATTTTGGAGAAGAAATCTCCTTCTATTAGCATTGGCCACTTCTGATTCGCTCTGTTTCCTTCCTCCGCATTCCTGAATGGGTCCTTTCTTCACAAAAGACCATTTGGTCCGAGCGTCTGATGACAGTCTGTGAGGGGTGTGAGAAAAAGGGGTGAAGAGATTGATTAGATTTATACAGTAATTGTCAGCAGTTATTTGCTGACCAGGCCTGGAAGGGGCAGGTGACCAAGTCTGAAGGTACTTACGACTGGACATTAATAAGTCATGGATGGCTGGCAGACAATACTGAGAAACAGTTAGGATTCTGAAATGGCTAGAACGATCTCTCTTCGGTTGCATTTCCTTGTGAGATGATTGTGTGTGGTCATTAAATACGAATTACTTCACGCCTGGCAGTACTCTCGGTTAGTAGTTCAAGCGTTATCTTAGATGGGAGAGATCCAAACCTTCTTTCCGAGTGAGGTTAGACATCAATTGCAGTCATAGGTGATGTAAAATACACGATCTAGTAATACCATACCTTGTAAGAATTGTCAGATGCAAGATTGTAAAGCTTTTACGTCGGTTCCAGGCTATTCAGTTGGTCATCGTAACTTCCTTTGCCCCCGTGCCAGTTAAATGCGTATGTAAAGATCTTCCTTGTACCCTTATGAACCTACTCCTGACCGCAATAAAAGAGTTACAGGTCTGTGTAATAACCGATTGAATAATATCGGCCGGCCTCGCCCCACTTTAAGCACCGGCAAATGTTAACGGTATTACCGCTTTTAAAAACAAAAGTAATTGACCGAAATCCATTGGGGGTTGACCTGCCTCAGTGACACACCCTCCGGAGAAGTCGGTGGACACCCTCTGTTCGCAGGTATCTTGTCGTAAGACTGGTTTAAAGCCCGTGCCCACAGTAACATGAAAGGCGTTTAGCCATGAAAAATGGCTCTTTAAAGCACTTCTGGGCTTGGGTAAATAAACTAACCTGGCTGTGTGTTCTACTAGGAAAACATCACAAGTAATGGAATTGGTCAGCCGGACGGTGGGTTGTTCTATGGCCGTGAATGGGAAGTGACGTCACCGTGGGGTGTAGACCTGACTGACTCGCCCAGTAGATAGTAACACACTTGTCAGATTTCACCTTCAGGCGAGTGTACACCGAAACCTGAGATCTCACGTGATTTTCTTCATAACTTCTTTCTTTCTTTCTTTCTTTCTTTCTTTGTTTCTTTGTTTGTTTGTTTGTTTGTTTGTTTGTTTGTTTGTTTGTTTGTTTCTTTCTTTCTTTCTTTCTTTCTTTCTTTCTTTCTTTCTTTGTGTTTATCTTTCTTTTCTTTTGCTTCTCGGTCTCTCCTTCGTATTTTTCTTCCATGCCTTTTGTCCTTCTTTCTTCTTTTTTACTTTTATATTTCTTTTTTCCTGACTTTCTCGCTTCTTACTTCCCACTCCCTTTCGTTCATTTCTTTCTCTCTATCTTCCTCTTATGCATTTACTTATTTCACTTCCGTCCCCACTACATTCAACTAGCAACTTTTAGGTCTATTACATTCTCTAGAACTCCTGTACCTTTCCCTCTCTTTTTCTGTCCTTATTTTCACGTCTTCTAGCTATCTCAGTCCAACCATAGTGCCCTAACACAAATGACCAAAAACATAAACAAGCCCAATCCGCCACCCACAATCCACCACTCCTTTATGCACTGACCTACACTTCTAAGACTTGCCTACACATATATGAGACCCACCATCTCAGCCGGTCGTCGACCCTATGAGGTCCCAGGATCGTGTTTTGGCTGCTGCCCACTGAGCTGCGACCCCCATCCATTAGGAAACCACCTCCCTGTGTCAGGCCGTGTCCACCTACACTATCCGACGGTCCTACAGCGCGACCCTATGTCCTCTGGCCCTGACAGCCAACTAGTTCTTCCTCACACCTCTACCTGCCTCCGCCTTTGCGGGCCCTAATTTATCAACGGATCCACTCCTGTGTTTATCTCCTAGGTCTTAATGAATGAGGGTAATTGTAGGTTGGATTAGTGTGCCCGTCATTTTTTGAAAGAGGATCAACAGAAATAAGACAATTGATGACGTCATGTGCCCACCATAATGTCAGAGGAGTCAGTTGAAATGTAGGAAGACTTGGCTTGAGAGAAGAGCTAAGGTGATGATACTTTAGTTCAATCCTATTTTACTGTTATCTGATTGTTATTTATTGTTGCTCTTGTTGTTGTTGTTGATGTTGTTGTTGTTGTTGTCGTTGTTGTTGTTGTTGTTGTCGTCGTCATCCGGTGAGAACGCACGAACAAACAGACACAATAGACTTACAAACGAATAGAAGACGGGGTTGGCGAACAGGCAGATAAACAGAGAAACATTTTCATCGAGAGATACCTCAAAAAGTATAGTCTAGGTAACTTAGCGTAGTGTCATATCGGGCTTTTCTTACGAGAATACTCTGACAAGATGGCGGTACGACTGAGATCATCAGTAGGTTTTCCCACATACTTAGCCTCTAACTGTATTGCGAGCATCTTAACACCACTGACATCAGTATTGTTGTGACCTACAAGGAGATTTCATGTGGCACACACACAAGTGCTCGTGTGCTCTTGAGAACACATTCTTGTATTGCTCATAAATGTCACAGCTGTATTCTACCATGGGGCCTTTCTAAGGTACTCTATACTTTGCCACGCGGCCGGTAACACACAATGTACTCAGAAGTTAGAAAGGATTTGTTCGTCTAGTAGCACCGAGCAACCTGACCTCCGTGACGTCACGCAACCAGTCACCGGAAACGGAACCGGCGGATTAATCGCAGCCACGTTTGTCACCCTAGTTTGGCCTATTGTTGCGCAGCAGGGTGCGCATCCGAGCAGAAATAATGGTCTTTATCGCTGGCCGTCCTTGAAAGTGGCTGGTGGTTGGTGGAACTACTTAGCTCAGAAAACGTGACCACGAGGGCCCTTTGAAGTTATAGTAGTAACACTGCGGTTGTTTCATTTCGAATAAAAGCCTGTCTCATTCATTTTGTCAGTGAAAGTATTCATAATCGTCTTATTTCTGGTATTGTTCTATTTTTACTTTTCGACGTCCTTTTCCGTCCGTCTTTTTCGTTCTGTTTTCCAAAAAATAACTTGCCGCTCTTGTAAGATAGATTTTTCGGAGTGAACGCAGTGTAATGTATGTGAACCTATTATCATTTAGGAAATGGGGTTTTGACTACAGGAAGTTCAAAATCATGTTTTATTTTGTCTTCTGCTTTAGATCTATGCCATTCCTTCTTTGGTCCTCTCGCTGTCTGCCTGTCCTTCCTTACACTTTTATCTTCGCTCTCTTTTTCTACACTTTCCATGAATACTTTCTCTTTCTTACTCCTTCTTCTGTCTTCCCTCTCTTTTACTGTCCCACCCCTCCTGCTTTCTCACGCTTCTCTCACTCTTTCCTTTTTTCCTGTATCTTCCTCTCTCTGAACCTTCACACTCTTCAGTTTCCTTTTTATCCCTCATTTTCTGCTCTCTCACTCTCTGTCTCCTGCCTTGTCACATCTGTTGTTTTCCGAAATCCATCCTTTATCCAGTATCCTTAATACAATGACAATCCAGCCTCAAGGATATAAACTTCACCCCCATAGTAATCGAGTACAGAGCAATGAGTACATGGTGACTCACTCTCTTACATTACGCCCCCACTGCCCCCCAAACTGCCCCTCAAGTGCCTCCAGCCCGCAGTAGTGGCTAATGAAAACTATCCCCATGACAAGCTTTTGTCATCACCGTGGACGGCGTTTATGACCACAACTGACAGATTTCACCCACATCATAAATGGGTACCGCGGTCACTTACAACAACAACAAGGCTAACACTAACTGCCCTGGAAGATGAGGGCATCACGGTTGACAAGCAGCACCGACACATGCCATGCAGTGTCCCTGGAATAGGACATCTTGACACATTACTATGAAAAACATGCAGGAGGAAACGAGATGTGACATACTTTTTACAGATCTGCAGAATTGATAAGAGGTTATGATAACATTGTAAGCATTTTTTTTTTTTTTGGGGGNGGGGGGGGGGGGTAAATATAACTGGTTCATTCCAGCGGTAAACTTGTATCGTTTGTAGTCAGATAGAGTCGTTTGTGACGATTATGGACTACATAATTATTCCTAAAATATTGATTAATTGATAATTTAAGATATCTGATAATACTAACCCTATTTTAGATCTAGACGCCATGAGAAAACTGATTAAGGAATTGTTTCCTTTCTCTATTGTCCTAACATTCCCTCCTCTCCTCCCCAAACAAGCCTAGGGACCTCCCAGAGAAGCAGCGGGAACGGACCCCTCCAGGGGGTCAGGAGGATGCACTTTGAAGTCCAGCCGACTTAACGCGGGGTCATAAAGGTGACATGGATTCAGACCGGAGACCCTGGCCACGACTTCACTGGCCATTTATTTTCATTTCAAAGCTCAAGTTATTTATTGTATTGTGTCGCGGGATTTGGCGTTGCTGGTCCAGCGTCCAAGTATCTCTTTGGAATGCTGTCCCTTTTAAATCTTAAGACAATGCTGTGCCTTGACGCCGGAAGACAGCTCTATAAACATGTCAACGTGCATGCGAGTTGATGGGGAAAAAAGTTATTGGTCTGAGGGACGGGCCTGCGATTCGTGCGTCAAATATATGCATTTTATAAGCCAGGTTTATTATGAAATTGAAAGAAAGTTTTTAATTCCTGAGATGCTTCTCTCTCTCTCTCTCTCTCTCTCTCTCTCTCTCTCTCTCTCTCTCTCTCTCTCTCTCTCTCTCTCTCTCTCTCTCTTGGGCAAAAAAAGGATTTGACTTTTTAAAGTAGTTCGGTTGCTTTTGCTTAGTGTAAAGCAGATGACACATTTAAGGTCAAAATGAGTAGGCAGGGTCTGTTCAGGTTACTTGAGAGTTCTACAGCATTTTAAATTTCATAGATGGTTTTGGGATTTCGTTGGACAAAAAGAGTAGCTTGTAGTTTAAACAGTTTTCTTTATTACAAGTTACTGAAAGTGGTGAGAGATCATATTGTTTGAATGCGAAGTCTAATCATGGGGTTCTGAAAAGAAAAGTCATGACTTATGCCACCAAGATTTTGGGAACTTATTGGGAACTTTAATTACTTGTGCTAGATATTTTTTTTTTGTGATGCACTTACACTTAGGGCCTGACTAGGTTTAGAAAGAATTGGATTCTAATTTGCCAGAGCTGATAATTATAAATTATGGAGACCTGTTGGTTGGAGTGGATGTGTGAATATTATGATAGCTGCCCATCTTTGGGGTGCAGACTGGGCCTAAAAAACTTCAGCCAAAAGGACCTGACGATATTGTTGATGCATGAATGATTCGTTTCGTACAAGTGCGGTAACGCCTGCTTGCATCATCCTTAAGAATAGAACTCAATTTTATGTCGGAAGAAATGTTTCACGCATGCCATCCATCCCGCGTGGCATTCCTGAGACAGGACAGATTGTTACCACATGTTACAGAGATGTTGGAGCCAGGGTTAAGAGGCTTCCACTTTTCTCTTGTCCTCATCTCCTCCTCCTCCCCTCCTGCCCACCCAGTTCCCCCTCACTTCACTCCCTCTTTCTCCATTTTCACACATCCAGGAGTCTTTGACATAAGATATATAACACTTCCACTTCCTCTTGTCCCTGGAAGTCTTACCCACCCTTCTTCCATTATGACGACCTACATGTGTATAACGTCTCTCTCTTGAAAGGCTTTACAGTGGTCATAGCCCCGAGCTTGAAACACAGTGGGAATGCAGGTGGAGGATTATGAAAGNTGGGGGTGGGGTGGGTAGAGGGAGAAGCAAGGAATGGGAAGAGCGAGAGATTTCAAATGAGGGGAGTGAATATTCCAGGGTGAAGAGCTAGAAACTGAGAAGACGTGCTTGACAAATTCATTCATTCATAGAGCAGCGTGTGAGTAACGGGTAACCCGATAGTCTGAGATATACCATGAGTCATTCTCCCCTTTCTCCAGCTGTCATCTGGAATGCTAAATTTGGAAGTTGAATTTTAACACTCTGGAACATCCTGCCCTATTTATTATTATCTGTATGCCCATCCCTGTGCTGGAGCTTTAATCTGAAAATATGATATTTACAATGACCAAGAAAAAAAACAAAAAGCAGCACCATATATAAAAGAGCATCCTATTCTACATTTCTGAACTGTACTGTAGCGCCCAGTTCGTGCTCACTCGTCCATGCCCGTTCTGAGATCATCACAGGGTGAGGCAGTGGCGATAGAGTCTCGTGAATGAAATACCGTGAGAGGAATTAGCTCAAGGCCGTGGTGCGGTGGAACTATGAATGCTCGCTCATTATCTTAGCACTGAACGTTTTTCTTTCTTTAACTTATCTGCCTTGGAGGACGAGCGGAAAGGATGGGAAGTGAGAGGGCTTAAAAAAAATATTAAAAAAAGAAAGAAAACCCGCTTGCTCACGGTGGCATCATATGGAAGCCAGAATTTTCCCACGGTGTGATGGCGATAGGAGATATTAAAAACACATGTTACAGTCTCTTCATTCGTATAATTCATTTTACAAGTCAGTGTTAGGAGAGACTCGGGCCGCTGATAAGTGGATTTTACGAAGGATTGCCCCCGGGGGGAGGTGTTGGGGGGGGGAGGAGTTACGCTATGTTGGCATAGATTTTCTTTCTCATTCGCCTGTTGGAATCGGGGTAAAGAGAAGGAAGGGGAGAGAAGTTGCGGGCGGATATGCTTCACTTAATACTGAATATGTCTGGAATCTAAAATGCTCCATGTAAAGTTTGATTTTTTTTTTTTTAAAAATCGGTGAACCTGCTGAGAGTTAGCCAGAGGATATTTGGAAAAAATAAATATGGCTTTTTAAATCGTAAATGATGTTTTTAGAGTGGTGGACAATATTGTGTGGTTAGCTCCGTACATAATCTTCAGCGAAGAAAGTTACTGAACTGGAATGGTGGCACCTAAGCCTATTTTGGTTTCGAGAAATTAGGGATATACACTGGCCCGGAGGGAAAGTTCTGATGTGGGTGTTAGCCGGGGGTGAGGGGCCGGGGAGGGAGAGGAGGGGAGGGCGGTATGTGAAGTCGAAAGGGTCGTAGCAAAGACACTTGAGTACAAAGTGAGCAGAGGGTGTGGAGTTTGTCTCTCTTGCCTTTGGCAACTTTCAATGAATGGGTGAGTACGCTAGTGAAAGGTTCAGAGAGAAATGAAAGGTCCAGAGAGGAGGGAACTGGTTGTTATTGCTGGAGCGAGCGCAAACAAACGCCTGTCTCTAGCATTTCCTTGTGGGATTCCGCCTCCAGTTGTAGTAGTAACTCGAGCAGACGTTTAAGCACACACGGAGTATTTGGCTCAAGGGGAAGGACCAAATATACAAACAACACTGATGCCAGTATTTGTTAAGAACCACTCTGTTGCTAGCATGTTGTCTGATGTCCTCTGCTTGTGGCATAATCGAACGCCTTCTCACAACCCAAAACAGCCGGGAATACGCTGTTATTTAGGAAACGCTAAAAATGATTACACTAGGGACTCACGAACTCGAATGTCATGAGCCAATTAATGTAGAGGTTTGGGTGTGTACGAGTTGGTGAGTAATAATCTAGTCTATATTAATAAAACGCTTCAGCCAAATTTGTGTCACAGATTTCTTGAGAACTACGTGACGTAAAACATGCGGTTTTCATCTAAATTCGTAGAAAAATACACAAAAGGTAACTATACACATCAGTCCTCTTTATTTTTTTTTTTACCCTTTTAAAAAAAAAGAATGTATATAGCAACGAAATACAATCTCCGATAGATCTTTTCAATCCGCCCGATTCGCCAATCGTCCAACTTTTTCACGGAGTCAATGCATTCGTCTATGATGCCTTTCGGTGCGCTAGGTATTCTTTCGCCGCTGGTGTGTTGCCTGTCTGCCCATTTGTAAAATGGGGTGTTTGTCTTGTTAATATTAACAGAAGGTACCTTTCTTTTTCCTAGTCCCTTGCTATGCTTTCACGTTTGCTCTGTTGGTAAATTTGACGGACCTCTGCAGGTCCAAGAGGATCCCTCACAGCTTGATACTAACTTCAGATGCTTCAGGGTCTCTGGCCAAATCTCCTCTCAGTGAGTCTGGTACTCCAGATAAGGCATCCGAATCCACAGCATTATAGTCTAGCCAGTACGATGGGGCAAGATCGTGAAGTTTCATTGTGTATGTTGGGTTTGTGACGACAGTGCACATGGAAGAGAAGGGGAATGCAGTTTAGCTGGCTCGTCACAAGGTTTCTGGTTCTTGTGTCAGTGACACCTTGTTCTCGGTGGTCGTTGCTCTCCCAAAACATCCTGAGTCTGTCATCTGCATTGTATGCTACGTGACGGCCTTGTTAAAATTTCGGCGAGGAGGAACAAAAAATTTAAAAAAAAAAAAAGAAAATTATGTTTTGTTCTGCATATTATGAAATGCAGTGTTTTTTAAGGAAGTGGCACGCAAAGAAAGGCAACGTGAATTTAAAACATAGCTCACAATTAAATCTCTCTCTCTCTCTCTCTCTCTCTCTCTCTCTCTCTCTCTCTCTCTTTCTCACTCATATGAATNCTCTCTCTCTCTCTCTACCCCCTCCCCGAGCACTTCCCTGATTCAACTATTTTGGGAAATACTGTATTTCTCTGTGTCTCGTGACGCGAACCCATTTTTCTTTTTTCTGAATCCACACACACACACACAAACATTCTTTTATTTTTAGGATTTCATTTTGTTATTGTCTCACTGAAAGAATGAGTTTATTATTAGATCAAGTCTTAACTTCACAATACAATTTATAGTGTAAAAGTTTTGGCTTTTCACTGCCATTGCCATATGCAACTCCTTTTTAATGGCAAAAGTCACGTTGCTGTGTATTCATAATAAGACGCTAGCATAACGCATTGTTCTGGTAAGACTATAAATGTGGGCGCACAACACCAAACGTCTTTGTTTCCTCCTTTGAGTGAGAAACGTGATGCTAGTGAAGTGATTTGCCCTACCAACGAGTGAAGCGGTCTTACTGCTGAAAGTCGTGTCTACAATACAGCATGTGGCATTAAAGTCTGAAATCAAAGAATATGTCATGTAATATGAGGCCATGCAATGACGGTTAATGTCCCCACAGCCCTAAGCAGTCATAGAAGTCTTTAGCACCTTTTCTTGTATCCGCTGGTGCGAGTGTACAAAAGTCTCGGGTTTTGTTTTTAAAATCATAAGCGTTGCAGAAGAATCTTATTATTAGGTAATTAAGAGAGTAACAATGGACAGACCTCTTGTAGTTTGCGACAGAGACTAGATACTTCGTGTATTATTTCAAATGTTTTTGTCGTTGACATTCTCTTTGAGCTCGGAAGTAACCTCTGTCTTTCTACTGTTTTTCTTCGTTGTATTTTTTCCCATGCGTCTTGTATGATTCATGTTGATGTACATTTATGACAGACCGGAGACATTTCTAGTATGTGATATGCATACGAGATGTGTTGTTTTTATATGTGACTGCGTTGTTTGGGTGTCCTTGCGCAGTACATGTGTTAGCATAGAGCTCGAGCGACAAAAACAAAAAAAAAAAAACTTCCTCTTGATTGTTTTTCACTAGATTTTCAGGAGATTCAGGAGGGAGATGGGTGTTGGAGAAAAGAGGAGGAAGAGGAGGGGCAGATAGTGCGGTTAATATAAAATATATAAACTGGTTATGCCGAGTTTTGACCAACCGGTGCGTGCTTGGGTTGGCCAAGGCTGGCCGCCATTTTGTGTGAGGATTAATGGAAAACAAAGTTGACCTCCGTCTAGCCGGTATTTTGTCAGAATATAATGTGAAGACCCCTAATGTGACGTCACTTCAGTCGCTAGCATTTATAGTCTCAACCTCTTCCCTACGTTGTCATATTCTGTTCCTGTTACTGACCTCACCAACTTGTCGTGAGTTCATTGCAGTCTGTGGGTAGGAATAGTTCATTACATAGGAATAGTTCATTACATAGAGACTAATGTATACGGATACGTCGGATACAGGAATGCTACTTCTGAGACGTACAAATACGTCTTAGGACTGTTTATAACAGAGGGTACGGACGTACATATACGCCATACATAGGGAAGGGGTTTTAAGTCTGTGTGGTTCCCGATGCCTGAAACAGCGTGCAAGACTTGTTGCAAGCCAGTTTTGTACGA
>JAWQUT010000242.1:229447-244733 GCA_033807755.1 Ellobium chinense
TTTAGGTCTGAATGCGGATTTATACAGAATGAAAATGAGAGAGTCCGAGGAATGTTGCATGTGTGATAGCGGAGTGAAAGAGGATATTGTTCATTTTATGTTCGAGTGCCAGGCGTACGAAAGAGTAAGAATGCAGTTTTTAAATGATTTGTATAAAGTGTGCATGGATAATAATATGGAGTGGGTGTATTATACATTTTTAAGCCTGAATAATTTGGAAAGGACTATATTTGTTTTAGATTCAAATTCATTCTCGACTTTTAGTAGTATAATTGATAACTTAGGGAAGAAATTTTTACGAAACTGCAGTTCGATACGGTTTTAAAGTAATGTGATACAGATTTACACAATGTTTCTTTGTATATAGCATTGTTTTATTCCACGTGTGTACAAGACGCAGACAGGTTACCCCGGCCTGCCTGCCCCCGTTGTAAAGGGGTAGTTCTTGAATTAAATTATTATTATTATTATTATTATGTACGAGGATGTGTCTCATGTTCATGTGGGATGTATCACTGCGCCATAAAAAGAAGACGAACCGTGGGAGAAAAAGATGAAGGCGTTGCATACTACAAAAATAATAACCATGTTGACAAATAGACTTCCCTTTTTTGTTCCACCGTCGCTATTTTAAGCCTGAGAATACCTTTGTCATCTCACCTATGGAGAGGCCACAGAGGTCGTCCCAACCTGAGAAATGAAAGCGTAGGTTTTGTCTACCTGTGTCGCGTTCCGTACCTGTCTGTACTCAGTGTTGACAATATAAATAAACTGCTGTAGCTGTTAGCTGCCTCTATTATTCTTCTAAGCCTCTTATGGGAGACTTAGACCTCCTCTGACAAAACCACGCTAAAAGAGGATTTTGTATTTTTTCCCCTTCAGGCAAAATTTAGAAATGTATCACAATAAAATAACTTCTAGCTGTAAAATTTTCATTTGTATGTACGTTTGGCTGTTTCGCTATGTCATTGTAAAGGTTTAGAATTCCTAACGTAAGAGCGGGGTTTCGGCTGATTTTATTAAACGGCAACAATCAGGCACATTGCTGGATATATTGCAAGTTGAATTTGATTGTCTGACGGAACTCAAAAACCTCTGCCAGCCAATTAAAACGAATGTTTCATATCATAACAGCCAATCAGATTCCTTAACAAATTCCATTTGTATTTTGATTCTGTCTTAGCTGTTGTACCCCTGCGTGCTGGTTTATTTATCAATTACTTTTGGCTTCTCCTCTGGGTTTTAAACTCAGATCCATTGAGACGAATTTTTTTTTTATTCATTGCAGTCACTTGTGGCCTAGACTTTTAGCGCATTACAGTTATCAACCGTAGGGCTGATCATTTTATATGCATTAGATCATTTATCATTTTAAGTTCACTCTATGAAATTTGGATTAAACGTTATTGGAGACAGCATTTGCAAAGCGGCAGAAACTTGAAAATAGATCAGAATAAAACTCGGTGTAAAAAGTCATGAAGCACAGACATAATTATTATAGTTGCAAAGAATGTTGTTAAGTTACAACGAGGAAAAATGCCGTTTTTACTGGTTTTTATCACAGTGCAGATTGTATGTTTATAAATCAGGTGCGGTATTACTTATGACTGCTCCCGTTGACTTGACATGTTGGTTTATTTCCGGGGTCGTAGGTTATATGGGAGATAATCTTACCAGCATGTGACTGTCATAGATAGTTTGAGCAACTCCACAGAACGTGAAGACCGTACTATTACATAACTGTGACAGAATTTATTCTTGCAGTGTAAGGTCTTTGGGAAATTTTGTTTCAGCCATGCCATTATTACGCCCATATTAGACATACCGCAAAGTATAATAAATGAAATTCTTGTACTTTACGATAACCACAACCCACCCCTGGCCCTTCAAAAATAAGCTGGTGACAGCCAGGGTCCATGCCAAGTTCTGCACTATGTCGAAACCATACAAGAATGGCTCAGAACAGTTAAATGGTCTCTGATGTGGCACATGTCCATGGAATGTCCCAGTGTTATGTACGTACCAACATGGCAGATAAAAAAAACAAGCAGTGCTGCGACAAACACCACCACCAAACGTTGATTTATGACTGCGGAGGTGCAGCGCAAATAAATTATAGTTGAATTACAGCATAAGTACTTATTTTATAATTTATGTGTTGCCTACCTTACTAACGTGAAATGGGAATTGCTTCCTCATTCTTCTAGCTTCGAGAGCGGCCATTAACGCAGTCAGCGCTGGGATTTTTTAGCGACATTTTATCTTGTTATTGGGTGTGTTATTTATATCAAACTAAACGTCTTTAAATTATGTTATTTATATCAAACTAAGGTCTTTATATTGCTATGTTATTTATATCAAACTTAGCGTCTTTCTAACTTCGGCGTTCATATTCATGGACCATCCACCACACAGGAATGTAGTCAACTGCTTTAATAAGTTTCATTCCTTTTCTGACTTTTGCCTTTTTTTTTAAGGTGTTTCATTCTTCTTGTCTTCCTCCATATTCTTTATGATATTCTGCCTTTCTCCCCGTCTGCTTCTGTCTCTCTCTCCAGAACACATAGTTTTTATTCTCATAGTACCATCCTCCATGTCGGCCATTGCCCTTGTCTGTCTTTTCTTGCTATCGTCTATTAGTATTGGCCATCGCATAAAGAGCATGACGGGCGACATTCAGCTTGCTGCGACCATCCACTACGACCTGTGCTAAACAGATCTTTATTTGTCAGTTGTTTTGTAAAGAGCAATTTTTCAGTCTTTTATCTCGGCGCATGTTGGTATTGGCAGCCTAGTGTATTCTGGCTCTTTATGTCCTTGCAGTGATTTTAAGTATGTGTTCTTGCTTTTTTACCTCCCCCCCCCCNTTTTTTCCCCCCCCCCCCCCCTCTCTCTCTCTTTCTTTCGTTCTTTCTTTCCTTTCTCTGCTGTTTTGTTGTTGTTTTTTTGTTCTTTTCCTTCCTCAACTGTTCTTTGTCCTTTCCATTCATTGTCATTCATCTGTCTCCACTTCCAAATCCATTTCTGTCTCACGTGTACCCTTTTCCTAACACTTATTATTCAGCCGATGCACGGACTCGTAAATAGGTTACTTTTCTTTTTGTTTTTCTTTGAGAACATTTCACACTCTTCCTTTGTCCTTTCCTCCTCTCTCTCTCGATCTTCTTTTGCCTCTCATTCTCATCTGTCTGACTCACCCCTGAAGTCCACCCGATATTTTCTCTTCCCATTGTCCATCCTTACACGTCCATCTCCAAGCACCGCCACCGTTCAGTCCTCTCATCTGTTTCGGAGATTCCCGATAATAGTCACCCGTAGTGAAACACCCAGAGCACCACACAATGTGCGGCCGGCCGTCTCCACCGCTAGAAGAGCTGCCCAGCTGCGGCCCTTTAAGACCTCACCTTTGTTCCCCGTCTCACTGGGGCAGCCTTGGCTTTATTCATGTGCAAACACAACAATATTCTCCCATATGAAGAATTATAGGGCAGTTTTTTTCTTAAGGCGAAGAAAACAGAGAAGAACGGAAAGCCGTTAGCTGAAAAGTCTTGCTTGAAGGAAACATTGTCACCCGTGGCTACCCTCAGCTTGTTGTGACGGGTTAGGGATAGCAGGGGGCTGCTGATAAGGGTTTGGGTTGATAGACAGTTGTTAGCAGTCGTCACAGGAGCTGGAAGAGATGAATAGTGCCATAGCCTAGTTAACATGCTTGTTAGCGGCTTTGATTGACTTGAGGTGTTTTGGAGGTGTGTGTGTGTGTGTATGTGTTTTGTGTGTGTGTGTGTAGGGGGGGGGGGGGGGGGGGGGNGGGGGGGGGGGAGGGAAGGGCACACGATAGTCTGTAATGGAAACAGTATCATGTGGTGCAGACAGACAAGGCTATTTTCTTAAGTCAGTATTTGCCGGACTGTGTTTTGACACCTCCTTCGGATTTTTAATTGCATGTCTGCGATTCGGGTGCGTTGCTGTATTGAGGTGTACATATAGAAATGAAGAGAGAGATGATGGTATGGTGATGATGGTACTATAGTATATTGATAATGATGGTGGTGGTGGTGGTCATAAGGATGATGTGAATGGTGCTGGTGAAACAGATGTGCATAGGACGAACAAGAGAGGTAGAGAAAAGACAAATTTTAGATGATCGGAGACATAATATATTGAAGTTTAATGATTCCAAGTTTTGTAGTTTCTTTGATAGAATACGCATTCACTACCCTCGCATCTGATCCTGTCCAAAAAAAAAAAAATGCTTCTCGCGACTTCCTGTTTCCGTGGAACTGTCACTGCAGTGGTTCCCACGTACTTATATCACTTCACATCTCGCCGTCGGATTAAGAGAACTGTTGATATATGAAAGGCAAGCAGTCTTGTCTCTATTGTATAGTCTTTCACTAGTCTCACAACCTCACGGTAGGACTGCCATTATATATACACTCAGCGCCGCTAGCCATTGAAGAAAAGTATCTGAAAGAGTGGCCACTATAACATAACCACTGTACCGTAGTGATTTACGTCTGTAAACAGAACTCTGACCCAGGTGAGGAAATGTATCACTAGAAGTGCGGGCTGAATTTTTTTTTTTTCTGCAGAATATTCCTCATTCAATGTTTTTTTCTTTGAGCAACTGGACATCGGTTTTAATTGAAGAATACCTGTCTTGGAATTCATTTGGCTAATCCGTCTTTTGGGTCAAACATGTTGTAGCGAAGTGCCAGTCTTTATTTGTTACTAACATCACGAATTCGAGCTATAACAGTGTGGTTTCTTTCAAGGGTTAAACAGTTTGTTCGCCTGATTATTGATGTGGAAACAGTTTAGGCTTGTACTTCATTATTTGTTCAAAATTGTATTTCAAATGACAAAACACGATATATTTTCTCGATAAACTATATTATCATCATCATTTTGACAGATTTGATCTTTGGATAAAAAGAATACTTTATTATTTCAAGAAATAAAATAAGAAAACATGTGGCATTGAAAAAGGGAGGATAAAGGTCAAGAAACACCGGAAACTATATAGTAAAATAGGAATGGTAGCCTATCTTTGTATTTCCAAGCGTGAGTCAGTGTCTTGTTGTCAGCGCAATAGATACCTCTTCACATTACCATCATCTCCTCACTTTCCGAACTTCTTCCCACCGACTGGCATCCGAGACTTGACCTCCCGACCTCGGACTTGGATTGACCTCTGGTGACCTCGTCGTTTCGTGACCCCGTAGGTTTAATACCTCAATAATGATGAAGAGCCCTGCCCAGGTCACTGTCTACTCAATGACTTTCTGATGTCGTCACAGNCCCCCCCCCCCCAAAAAAAAAAAACGCTCCCAATATCGTCCGTCAAGGTCGCGTGTCTATAGCTGTTATGAGTGGCTGATCAGACTTATTGGAATATAAAAAAGCAATAAATCAGGACGTCAGCGTTTTGCTTTGGGATTTTTTTCTCTCAGGAGGGAGAGAGGGCGTGCTGCTACTTGTCAAAGTAAAAGATAGGAGATCCACGGGAGATAGTAGATTATAAAAAAAAGGCAGCGTGAAGCGTAGAGCATCAGGTGATCGTTAAGATGAGATCTCCACATTCACTCCCTGTCAAATAAGTGGTCATAGCCTGTATTTCTTTTACCACTGTTAACGGACCGTTATGGCCATGAAGTGATTATCGCAACCATCAACCCTATCACCATCACCATCATTATTATCATCATCACCCTCGTCACCGTCATAATCGTCGTCGTTGGCATCAGTAATGATCACCATTCATCACTTCAGCAACTTCTCTTTGTGGTCTAAATCTCTGTTCCTTGTCCATATCCTGTAGCATGAACGAGAGTTACGCCCCTTCAGATCTCCTTGCAGAATCTTCATTCTTACTTATTCTGACAGTAGTGACGGCCATGACATTATTATTTTACTTCCTATCAGCCGCTGACAAAATGACAGGCGCTCCATTTGAACATAGTTAAGATGCTTTGTCCTTAGTCTTTTCCAGAATAATTTTGACCTAAACACCAGTCATTGACCTCTTCTTGTCTTTTCTCTTCCTCAGGGAGGCTTTGCCCGATGTTACGAAATCCTCAACCTGAACACGAACAAAGTGTATGCTGGGAAGATCATCAGCAAGACCAGGATAGCCAAACCTCATCAGAAACAGAAGGTGAGTACTGTATGTCTAGTTTGGACACTCACTGTCCCTGTCTGTCATAAGGGCCTGCGGTGGCCTGGTGGAGTGGTACTCAGTGATAAGGGGAGGGGACTGTCAGGGGTTGTTGACAGGGCATTTGAACAGTGAATGTACGCTATTTCGTTACCTCAGTTTACAAATGCTGTATGTCCACTGGGCAAAAACCTGGGAGTTTACCAGCTGTACAAGATAATTTCAATACATGTATTAGGTACGCCTTTGATGCATGGGAGAAGTACACTTATTATTGAGGTCCACCTCAGTTATGAAACGATAGAGCCTATGCATGTGACATTCATGCTTAGTAAGAGGGTATACTTATTTAGTGAATACTTAATATCGAGATCGCCCTATAGTTGGGTAGAGGTTAGAGAGAGGGTAGAGAAGAGAAAGAACTGGACGAGTCCAGAAACCCTTTGTCACAGACAGTTCAGGCGAAATGAACCGTTTAGTGTTAGCTCCGTACTGGAAACAGGTCAAGACACGGTCAGTGAGCACTGTCATACTCCCCAACACCTCACACGCGAGTAGTGGCGACAGATGGCTAGTTACTAGTAGTAATTTAACCCATTACATGCATTGACGAGTATTACACGGAAAACAAATGGCCGGGCGCTGTCCAGCTCGATGTCTGGATTCACCGTGACCTGAGCATGAACTTGAAAATCGATACCTAGGTGCAGATTTCCATTAACCGGTTTGAAGTTCATCGACCTCTGCTTATTAGCCTTGGTGCATTTAGAAAGAAAAAAAAATGTTGTGGCAAAGAGATGATGATCTTCTATCTTTTTGTTGTTGTTTTTTTGTTACCAGCTGAGGGGCCCGCATATTAATTAAGTGGGAAACAAACCATAGGATTTCATTTACACGCATTCGCACTACCTTCCTTACAGTAATTATTGAGATCATCTCCATTAACTGTAGGGGGAAATATATCTACACTTTCTTCCTCATCATTTTCTACAACTATGGAAACAAGAGACACACCGTTGCTGACCAAAAAAGACTGCCTACCATAAATTTCGACTCGCACAGCACATTGAAGTCGGTTGAGAAATAAACTGATATGACCGTTAGTAGAAAAACTTTAAAAGCTTCATTTGCAAATGCTATGATTAGTTATTATCGTTTAGTTATTTTCATGCATGTGGTCACTCGGTATACTCATGACAAGCGCTCTTTAGGTAATCCAGGTGGAATTCGATGTTGGAAATTTAGCGCTGCCAGGTAGATCTTGGTTTTAAGAATACCTAGAAAATATGACATTTGATCAGAATATTGAGATAACGCAGTCTTGGGCCATCATACTTGAGCATCAGAATTGTATGAGAGGAAGGAAGAAGCAATTGAAGAGCGTTATTCCAAAAGGCACTAAGTTCAATTTGCATTTTTGTCAGTAGAAACAAATTTTAAGTGAAAGACAGATGGAATTAAATATCAAATTCCTCTCTCCACATAAAGTAAGAGTACTTTAAGAGTAACTTTAGAGACATGTTAAATGAGATCTTTGTAAACTCATACATTAAATAATGCTGTTGACAAATTGTGCGATTCTGCAACCCCTTTAGTAAAAAACGGCAATATTTTACCAGCTTGGTTAATGTGGACTAAGCTTGTTTTGAAGCATCAGCGAAGCACAGGATGAAAAGAGAGTAGGAATGCCTTGATGTGAAACACTTAGTTAAATTTTCAACGAGAGTGAACTTAGTGCCTTTTGGAAAAAGCTCTTCAATTGTCCATGTTGCACTGACCGATGACTGTCGTTACCTGTCGTTGAGCTAATCCGATGCAACGAAAATAGAAGTGACGACACTTTCCCGACCCTGCCGTCCGATTCTGATGATTATCGCAGGGAGTCCTTTGGCCAACAATGAAAAATGTTCCCATAACCTGTTGACACCTCACTACCCCCAGAGGGCAAAGAATTAACATTCATTTCATCTCCTTACCAAGCAAGCTACGGTTATTTTAAGAGATGATGTAGACGCATTGTCAGAACGAGGTCGAATTTAATGGAGGGTTTAGGAGATCCACTATACCAAATTGTCATTGTGGACACCGGTTAGAGTTCTTGTGATAAATAGTTTCGGCTTCCCCTTCTTCGGACAGCTGCTTTTGTATCATACCCACCCCTCTTGCTTATCCAAAATGCCACCCCCTCGTTTCTTCTCCCCCTGCTCTTTATTCGAGGTAATTACGTCTGGCTGAGCAAAACAGTTTAAGACATGTTGTAACACAAGGAGAGATAGTAGGGTGAAACATCAGGCAAGGCATGACGGCTTCCATTTACAGCCCCAGTCTTCAGCCTCTCAGAGCTGCCATGTTTTGTTTTATTAACTCAAGGAAAGCTTCAGTCAAACTGGATAAGAAATTTGAGCAGATCTCTAGCTTATATTAACAACATAATAAATTTGAACTCAGCAAACCTAATATGTAATTGGACACAACTACTTAAACTAATAGCCCGAAATGTGGAAATCCATCGTTAAGACTTTCATCTGCCTTAGGCATTATAACAAGCAACAAACGCGCATCCTGGAAACCTTGAATGGCATGTGTTAAGACCAGTTAGTGCAGACGAATGTTGCTCCAATTTTTTTTTCTCATATCCTTCGTTTCCTATTTGGCTCGGGGCTTGTTGGCTGTTGGCAGTTCGCCTTTTCCCTTTTTTTCTGTTTTGTCTTTTTGGCTGGTAGAAGTTGTGTTGGATGTCAGAGTGCCCCTGGCCAGTATGTCGTAAGATAGGCCAAAGCGCAGCCAAGTTGGGGCTAAACCCGCCATGTCCTTCAGCTTAACCACGCTGTGTTGACTTCAAACAACGGCCACTGTTTGAGTTGAGCCAGTTTTCCATCAGATTTGTGTGCTTGCAGCTAGTGTCAAATCTTCGAGCTGCCGGTTAGGCCTCCATGCACGTTTTGACAGCCGCACCTCCTCTCTGTCCCCAAGTCTTCCCTCCCCCACACACACACACACACACACACACACACACACACACACACACACACACACACACAAAACTGCTCCGCTAGGTATCCTCTTAACAGCGTACATTTCTCAGTTCAGCTTCAACACCCTGAAGACATTGTCCAAATAGTAGGTAGTCTTCATTTGATTTTGAACTAATGCTGCATCTAGAACTACCAAATCTGATGCTTGTTTTAAATGATTTAGAGAGAAGTGAATAGGGCAGCGATTCCTGTATACAGACCAGATATTAAGTGTAGACCATCATTATGTCCTGTCCCCAGCAACCGCAGTGCAGTTGTTTCAAATTCTAAACCTGCTAATTATTAAGAAAATGAGGTATTTGTAAATATAAAAAGATTCGATACTGCAGGGTGTTTGAGACGCAGGAGAGATTAATTAAGGGACCTCGCTTTTGGGGTCTCTGAAAGAGATCGTTTAATGCTGCAGTGATGGTAGCTTGCTTCACACAGGAAAGCAGGATGAAAACAGTAACAACAAAAAAAAAGAGTTGTGGTGTGATGTTTGACAGTCGCACACCACCAGGCTTTTCTCTGTCTCCTTCATAATATTCTAGGAGCCACCCAAAACTCCTAGTTCAGTATTTGTCAAGAGCTTATTTTGAAAGGAAAGGGAGATTACGCTGGTGAATTGAATGGGCGTTTCCGTAGAGACCTACGACACATCTTTCATTGAACGACTGCGTCCTCTCATTCAAGGATGTACTTTTGAGAGATGAGGAGTTTTGACGTTTACGTGAAGATGCATTTGAGTGGCAAGGTAAGGGTTAACGGCATGATACAGTAATGGCAGCCGCTGATCGTGCAGTCAAGTTTTGTCACATATTCGAAATGGTGATATTAGGAGTAGAGTAGCTGTGGATTCACAATAACGTATTCGATAGCTATGGAGACATAACAACATAGGATGAAGGACAGTCCCCCCCCCCTTTCATCCTTGCCCTTCTTCCCCCTCCTTCTCTTTCCCCCGCCCCTTTTCCTCTGGTACCATTGCCACGTTAGCTCTGCGTTCCAACCGCTCTCCTCTAAACTTTTTGTCATAGAGAAAAGTCCGAATCTGCCCATGAACGCAGAGGCGGATCACCTAACACGAAGACACAAGTTGTGTCATTCAGGCAGCTGAACCCTCACACCAGTTTTACACTCTCTTGTCGTTTGCAGTGGGAGGCATCTGGGGTTGGGGCTAGGGCTGAAACGAAATTCTTGTCAAAAACAAAAAATGGGTTGAGAGAAGGTTACAGGTAGACTAGCTTTTAGTAGCTCTTGGAGGTAGATTTGCGGTTTAGGACGGGCTAGAGAACTTTGTCAAGCACACACTAGCGAGCCCAGTTTTTTCCCCTGACTATAAACATGCAAGTGTGCGTTCCTGGCGACATGAGCTGGGCCCTGGAGAGCGGACATGCAATCTCGACAAACACAGATTTCCACCGGCGGTTTTTTTTTTCTTGTTATTTAAGTCTTGGCTAGCAGTGGGCCGATCTCTGAATTTTTAAGTATCGCGATACTCAGCCTTCGAACACTACTTGGACTCTGATACTTAAAATCGTGCAAGCATTCCGATACTCTCGATCCCTTTCGATACTTCAGACTATTGATACTTTCGATACTTTTGAAACTTCCAAAACAATCGGAGTTCCTAAGAATCGGAAGTATCGAATCTGGGGAACGATACTGCCCGTCGCTGGTTTTCACATTGGGTTTAAATGTCTGCACCATGGAGCTATGGGCTGCACTGTTCAATGAGTCGCGTCATCGTTTTTGTGTCGTTCTGTGGTTTAACGATAATATGCATAATAAAGAATGACGTTATTTCAGGTCCTTCCTCTACACTAACAAAATGACTAGAATTTTAAAATTGCGTCATCTTATGGTTACCAGGCCACCAAGGCCATGGATACTGCATTGACTTAGAGAGAGATTTGCTTTCATATTTCAGATATTGGCTGTTTAATGCTAGTTTTCAGAGCGACAGTTTACTGTCGTTGATCACACGGCAGCAAACAGCATTTTTTGCCATGTTGTAAATGTTGGCGTTTTCTGTAATATTATGTACTGATAGGTACAATTAAGATTTGTCTTGAGGAGGACAGTTTAAGATGCACTAGCTTTACTGATCATTTACTACAAATAATTTGTTTACCTGTGACCACAAGCGCACAGCAGTGCACGCTACTCAAGCAATAACAACAATAATAACAGTAGTTTATTCAGCCTTAATAGATATAATGAATACATACATATAAGTAAAGAGAGACAGAAAAACTGTAGGAAAATAATATATTGAAATGAAAAACGTGTGGCAATATCTGTTATTAATAACAGTGTGTAAAAGATATATTTCACATATTGTCATCATTCACACCACATACTTATTTTCTTCAATAAAACGTTCACGATCTTGCACACATTCCTAATTACGTTTAGATTGTGTGTACCAAGTAATTCAGTATAGTTATTTAGGCGATCATAATTTTGTTTTCACTTCGAGCAGGTCACAAGACGTGCCGTGTGGTGACACAAACATGCAAACATCTTGTTGACTGTGTCGCGTTCCAGATGTGCTCGGTTTTAAAATTTGCCATGAGCTCAACAACACAATATTGACTCATCCTCACTCACGCGCATACGCCCACTTTTGTACTCACAATGAATGCTTAATGTTAGCACAGCTTGTAAGGGTCAAATGAAACCATAATATTCATTAGGATTATTATTCTATTTATTTGCAAATGCGGTCGGGTTTTTTTTGTTCTTTTTTTTTTTTGTTTGTCTTTCCCCCACTGTGGCAAGCATACTTAACATTTTTGAGATATAATTCGACGCTGCAAATTCATCAGTAGCATTGCTGCACCCCTTCCCTATGCTCCACCTCCTAGCAAAAGGTCTGTGGCTCCACTCCAACCGAATCCTAGCAAGTGCTATTTTCTCCTCCCCCAAAACAGTCATTGTCTCCTGTAGCCCCTCAAATCTCTCCCACTGCCACACTGCAGAGCTCCTCTGCATTGCAATGCAATTCATTTCATTTTTATCTCTGTTCGCTTAAGGAGAAGAGTGTGAGTGTGTATTAGATGGGTGAAAAGATGGGAGATTTGGGAGGGGGGTGGGGAAATGCTTATCTGTAGCATGTCGTGTCCATTCCTAGGCTTTTTTTTTAAACCTTTTCCTTTACGATAAGGCAACCAGCAATATCTTCATATTTCGCTCCATGGGAAATGGAAGCATCAAGGTTTTGCATTCCCCCCCCCCCCCCCCNCCCTTTAGATATCATAAACCCACTCTCAGATTAAATGCTGGTAATCTCAGCAGAATTTTCCGGAACGCTCTGTTATTTGAACTCTATGTTTAATGAAGAGTTGCCACTCTCTGGGGAGAGACCCTTACCGAGCTGGACGAAGCTTGGCTACCTGAAGCAAAACTCATCCAACAGCAGCTGGAGGGTCGTGCTTAAAACCCAAATGAAGGCGTTTATGTGAATTTCTACCTTTTTTTTAATGTAGATCTACAGATAGGCTAGACGGTGTGCGATATGAAACTTGAAATTGGTTTAAAGTTTGATCTTGTTTATAAACAAAACAAATTATATATGGATCTTGCCTGTTAAGCTTACTGCGCTTGTATAAAACATAGTTTTTGGTGTAAACTTTTAGAATAATTGTCTTTTATTAGTAGAACAAAAGTTCTCATAACCTTGAGCTGTTTCTTTTAATCTCTTGACCGCTTTATTTTTTGAAACGAACTACATAGTTCGAAAAGCTGATAGAATTCCGTTTCAGACGAGCTATGTAATTACAGTTGCTTAGAATCCCTCTTGGTATTTCATTTAATTATATAGTTAATGAGGATTTTTCTTTTATTTTTTGAAATAATACAGTAGGTCCCATTATGGGTAGTTTGTTTATAATACACCATAAGCGCCCCAATGGGTTTCTGAGCAGTCTGATTTGAACCGTTTAAGCTACCACTTCATCTCTCAGACATCCGGCGTCACTTCCTGTGGCGAGAAGGGGAGATAAGCCAGATAACGAGATAACTCTTGTCTTTTTTTTATGCCTAAGTCTTTAAGTCCTGCTTTTCATTACTGCCACGGGGGGAATCATCAGTAAAACATACTGCTGACACGATAAAAGCTCGTATTATGTTTTTCTTTCAGTATGTTTTGACAGCGAGGTGGGTGATAAGCAGTCCTCGAAACGAACTTCAAGCAGGGACTGACTGCATTAGTGGACAGTTTTTGCCTTTTTTATACGTATACTTTAATGTGCATCAATTTTTTTCCTTTCTTATATGTATGATTTAGTAGGCAACATTTTTTGCCTTTTTTGTATGTAGGCCTCGTCATACTCATAAGCTTGCTGAGACAGTGGGTTCACCAAAGCAGGAGCCTCTATTCTATATTGTAAGCTATAGTATTTCAAGGTTCTGCCAAACAAAAAAAAAAGGCTATAATTGATGGAAGGATAGATATACATTACCTGTGCACGGCTAAAAGCAATCAAACTGAACAAATGTGTACATACATGTCAGTTTAGCACACTAAAACGTCAGGGAAAGATTATACCCGTCTAGCGCCCGAGGCAGATTTCATCATCATAGAGGAAATGTTAGACATTGATGAAGTGCAATTTGATCCCATGGCGTTATTTGCAAGAGAACTTGTGTCTAACAAATTGCAGCGTTTGAAAAGCGTGGCAATATATAGGTCATGTAATGGCGATGGGATACCGTGGCTACGGTTTATACATGGGAAAAGAGACTACTGTTTCTCATACATATACATGGGATCCCGGGAAAAGAGACTACTGTTTCTCTCATACATATACATATGGGAAAAGAGACTACTGTTTCTCTCATACATATACATATGGGAAAAGAGACTACTGTTTCTCTCATACATAAACATGGGAAAAGAGACTACTGTTTCTCTCATTCATAAACATGGGAAAAGAGACTACTGTTTCTCTCATACATATACATGGGATCCCGGGAAAAGAGACTACTGTTTCTCTCATACATATACATGGGAAAAGAGACTACTGTTTCTCTCATACATATACATGGGAAAAGAGACTGTTGTTTCTCTCATACATATACATGGGAAAAGAGACTATTGTTTCTCCCATACATATACATGGGATCCCGGGACTCATACATATACATGGGAAAAGAGACTATTGTTTCTCTCATACATATACATGGGAAAAGAGACTACTGTTTCTCCCATACATATACATGGGATCCCGGGAAAAGAGACTACTGTTTCTCTCATACATATACATGGGAAAAGAGACTACTGTTTCTCTCATACATAAACATAGGAAAAGAGACTACTGTTTCTCTCATACGGGAAAAGAGACTACTGTTTCTCTCATACATAAACATGGGAAAAGAGACTACTGTCTCTCTCATACATATACATGGGAAAAGAGACTACTGTTTCTCTCATACATATACACGGGAAAAGAGACTACTGTTTCTCTCATACATATACATGGGAAAAGAGACTACTGTTTTTCTCATATGATTATAGTGACATTCGTCACTATTATGGGCAGCTCGCTTATCTCATTTGAACGAGTTTTTTTAGGAGAGGGGAAAAAAACTATCAGACAACCCAACAAAACAATGCCAATCTCATTAATTTGTGACTCACTTTTTCACATTTGATGGATGGATTGGGTTGTGGCAAGCACAAAAAATAGCCTAGCTTGCAAATTGCTAAATTCTGCATGTGAGTGTGACTATGTATTTTAAAATGACTGAGTCATTTTGAAATTAACAGCAGGCCTATCTATAAGCCTATTGATCCATTTGAGGCACCAATAGCAGTGTCTTGAATTAGTGTTCCCAGTGCTTCCTTAATACTTAAGTAAATATTAGCTTAAGGTTCAAGGGGCTGAAGTCGATAGTATTAAAGTCCGCGGGTGGTATTGATTACAGTCGTAAGTCCACTTTGTCAAAACTGGATCTATAACTGTAATCAGTATCGCCTGCGAAACTTAGATGCAACTCTTGCAATGGCCCAGAGGTACATGAATTAGGGTGTTCTTGATGGGTCTGTATTGACACGTTGACAACACATCAAAATGAAAAGAAGCTTGGGCTCATTTGGGGGTTGGGG
>JAWQUT010000242.1:262473-279924 GCA_033807755.1 Ellobium chinense
CCATTTCCTGCACTCCCCTCCATTCCCAAGGGTTACAGCATCACCAGTTACGCCCACAGTACACAAAAAGTCTTTGTGATGTCCATGTTGATTTTGACAGAGCTGTGCCCCTTGACATGGTATTTAGAATAAAGCAAAGGGTGCCTACACTGGTAATTAAAGGGTTAATGAGTCGGCAGATGCAGAGTTACATAGTGAAGTAAATAAAAAAATGGGCAGTGGCTGATACTGATCTAGTCTGGCCACGTGGAAAGCTTGTGTTAGCTTTTTAGAAAGGTCAACTAACACACTTAAGACCAGATAATAGAATCACAACACAAAATGTATAAATAAACTCACAGCAAGAAAACTTTGTCAACACAGATCTACAGTAATATCGTTCTTCTATTCTCTGTATCTCATACATGCAGACTAAATAAGACCTTCACAGGATTAATCTTGTCATTCATACTTAACGTGCAGATATTTCCACCAACAGATCCATGCCACGGTGGCTTTCCATCATCATCTGTATTTACATAGCCTCGATGTCAAAAGTATCATTTGTTATGTTGCCATTGTCTGTGCAGAAAGATATTTGCTACATATTTGACAGCCTTTGGAGACTCAAGTGTTTGCAGTGGATACATTAAATCTTGTTAGAGTTACACTATTTGCTTGTGAGAATATGAAATAGTCAACTGATTTTTGTTGCAACCCTTTGTGAGTACAAAAACATTGTGCTTAAACTGGAGGGTGTGGTTCTGTAACACTGTTGGCTCAGTGAAAAAAAAAGGGTTGTGATTAAATGAAACTGATTTAGTTGATTGCAGTTCAACGGAATGTTGAGCCTCGTGTAAGTACTTGCATGACAGAGCATGTCTCTGTTTGCTGATGATCTATTTAAAACTAACTGGTTTGTATGCCTCCATCTCAGGACATCCTGTCAGACGAATTCTTCACCTGCGGCTACCTGCCCCGCTCCCTGTCTCCTGCCTGTTGCACCTCCATGCCAAAGTTCCCCTCCTACTCGAGGTACTCCAGCAACAGGTGATTTGCTTTAACTCACATCAGCTTTGTGTGTTGGTGGTGCTGTGTATGGTGTGCTAGCACGTATGATGTGCAGTAACACATTGTTTATTTGTGTCCATGTTTGTACGTGTTGATATTTAAGTAGCGGTGTATGATTACATGTATATGGTGAGAGCAGCAATTTAGGATAACCTAAACTAAATGAATAGAAAGGAAAGCTTGTCATTTAGAAACTAACTGTTGTCCAGTAATCGGATATATGGCCTTCTGCTGATAAATGGGAACTTTGCATTTTAGAGCTTCAAGTTGGTTTCCTTCAGTGTAATTGTCCACTTCCTTCCTGTACATACTTATCCATCAAAATTAATGCCCTTTGACTGGACAGTGAAGCTACCTACTGTCTTGAACCCACTGGCCATTATGTAGTTTCCTTGGACATAACATTGTCTACATTTTCCCACTGGGAGTCCTGGTCAGTGGTGTATCATTTTGTCTGCCATATATTTGTGTAGTAGAATATCATTCGTCACAAACATTGATACAGGTATATCATGCTGAGCACTCTGGCTAATTTATACCTTGATTGGTATAGTGGGGATATCATTTTGCCAGGTCCTGTGGTCTCTATGGCTTGTTGAAATTAAGCAATTGCTGTTTTGCTTATTACAACTTCATGATTTTTTACAATTCTTTTAGTTTAGCTACACTTGTCTTTTGTGGAAATAGAGTCCTGAGGTGGACGTTTTCTCACCCTTTCCTCTTTGTATTTGCTAGCTATGAGGCCAAAGTTCCAGGCATATGCAGATGTTGAAGTTGGACAGGTCCCTCAGTACAATGCACTCTGAATTATTCTTTTGTTCCCTTGAGGAGGATGTGAACAATGCAGGCGTTCCAAATTTTTTAGTTATGCTTCCCAAAAGAGTGCAAGTATTTGTTGTCTTTTATGTCCATTTGCCTCTCTCTTCCAGTTTTCAAGTTGTGTTGGTTATGTGTTTGGCCTGTGCCCAATGCTGTCTCCTTCCCAACTTTATTTTGAGGAGAATTTTGGCACCACATTCATGCAGCCATACATTTATGTGAAGAACTGTGGTCTAGAAAGCTGATTTCTTGACAAGTGTCACATGCATTGTCAGCTGCGTTATCCCATACTTTGTTTCCCCTTTCGGTGATACCTTTGAATGATTTCAAAATTCTGGAGTTGTTTTGAAGTGTGCCCAGCACTTCAGTGACCCTAGGTTATTATCAGTGACCTGTAAGCAGAGTTGTTTTTTTTTTCCCCCCGTTATCAATGTATTTTGGTCACTTCATATCTGTATACTTCAGGCTCCTGCATTTAGATGAAGTTTAATAAATGAAACTGCTAATCCTGTAATCTGACGTAGCTGATGTTTATTAAAGGAACAGCTTGTCGTCTCCACATTTAAAAAGACTGTAGTATAGCAGTGTTGACTCAGAAAAGAACTGGAGAAGGCTCAGTAATTTTCAGGACAGGTCAAAGAAATTGGCAGAGCCAGGCATCAGTTTTGATAAAGCATTCTTGAGTTTTTCTGAGATACAAGGAATTGGAAGAAGGAGTAGAGAGAATGCTATTTTCTCTGACTTTTAATCTAGGGCCTCATTATCTTTCTCAGATTTTCTGAGGGTTTTTTTTCCTAAGAGGGAGAGGAAAAAGGCGTGCATTCACCTGTGTGTGGTGGAGCATAATCTTGCTGACAATCTGGATTTCTTCTCTCCTTACCTGTTCTTTAAACCCTTAGCTTTTGTCAGGCTGTCCTCCATTATTATGAATTCATTGGATGTGACCAGTCATGCTGGTCTGTTTTGTATGGTCTGGGACAGTTTCCTGAAGGATTGTTTGCTGTGATCCTGTAGTCCCTAACCTGCACAAAAACAGACCCTGCTGTTTTGACTGTTCCCCTCCCTGTGTCTTCACCATGCCCCAGGCAGAATAGCCCACACTTGGCTTACACAGTGATTGTTATTGTCCTACAGAAAGAAAACTGCTGAGATGAGCAAACCAGTTTTTGAATGCAGATTTTGCGTTGTAGTCTAGTCCAAGCAGTAGTTGTCTTTGTTATTGTTGATTCATTCCATGGAAAAAGCAACCAGGGCAGATCCTTTGAGACTAACATGTTTAAGGGATGATTGTGTTAAAATGAGAATCAATATCAGGGTGGCATGGAAAGGCCCTCATGTTCATTCACCTGTCTCTTTAAGTTAAGTGTCTTTTATTCTCCTAGTGATCTTTCAATCAGTCTGCACATAAGCATTGATTATGCAATAGAGAGAGTATATAGAGAGCTCTGAACTGCAGTGAGAAATGTGAAGAATCAGAGTATGTATAGTTCCCTTCCTTCTGCCTTTGTTAGTGCCTGTAATTCAGAGATGTACTTTTACACTCTCAAAGCTCACGGGATCTGTTGTTGTGCTAATCACTAGATTCCACATTCAAAGTTTCTATACCTATGTCCTCACTTCAAATTCCACAGCTTTTCAAAGAGTGGCTATATATAACTCTGTCTAAGAGGCTCAAGTGTTGATTTTCCTCCCATAGGTAAATTACAGGAGGGAATTGATCAGGGATTCTCTCTCATGTCATGTGTACCTGTCTTTACAGGCGTAGACTGATTTGTCTATATACATGTGTATGTGTTCGGGTTTCTGGTCAGCGTCACCTTGCAGAGTGCCATAAAAATAGAACTGATGTTTTAGCATAACAAAATGAGAAAAGAATTACAGTACCTGGAAATTGCATAATATGCATCTAATTGAAGAAGTTGCATGCACTTGGCTGGCTGCTTGACTGGCTGCCTGATTGGTTAAGATATTTTACAGTATTTATATTCCCCTAGAGCAGGATGACCTAGGAATGTGAGGGAATGATTTTTTTAGAGTATTTGTCAACTAAATGAGCTTTTGGGCAACACCCCACTTAATAACACTGTAAAAGCAGGTGGAATGTTGTGACACAAATGTGAAAGTGAGAAGAAATTCATAAAACTGTATCAATAAGCTGAAAGACACTGGTCAAACTGAAGAATGTGAATAAAAGTGCTACCATGATTTAATCTTAATCATTAGTCATTGTTATCTGTGTTGGAGGGAATAGAAACAGCAAGAAAAGCAAGATATATGATCGTTCTGTGATTTTACATTACAATTTTAGGAAGATCTTTTGATCTGTTAGGCCCTGCCCAGATGGTGGTTTAAGAGATGTATTATACTGTGTGTCTATATTATGTTAGTCTAAATACATAAGTAAGTTTACTACCATCTGATTTAATTATGGTGATGTGAAAAGATAGCTTTTAGGTAGTTTGAACATCTGTTTGGCTTTGTTGACTCAGCGCATGATGTCTGAAGAGGGATTGAAAATAAAGCATTGCCTTTAGTTTTTGATTGCCTTTTCCCTCTTGTTGAATAAACCTGGTCCTCTTTTTATGGTATGAGGACATCTCTTGTTGGGACAGTGTGCTTCTGTGTAACATCACATTCATTTTTGAGGGAAGGTTGGGGAGGGGNGGGGGGGGGGGGGGGGGGTGTCATGCCAGCTACAGTGACAAGGGACCTTTTGTTTGAATTATTCGGACACCATCTGGCCATGTCTTTGCTTTCACTTTGGTCAGACTTGCTATGATGGGAAGGATTGAGTTTCATGGACCTGTTTTGCAGTGATTGTGTGTGTGGATAGCACTACATATGTGTCAGTTACTAGTTCATGTTAAATCAAAATCTGATTTATAAATACTTTCATTTTTTGTTCATTGTGCAACAGCAGAATAACAATTGTTCTTGCATGACATATTCATCATTATTATTATTGGTGAGGCAGAATCTTGAAATGGTATTCTGGCTGAAGTTAACTGTGGCTTGTGGTGGGCCAGATATAATCTTGACTTAGAAATTGGAACACTACTGTATTATGACAGTAGGAGTTTTGAAAAACCAGGATATTACAGACTAGGAAATATGACAAAGAGCAACAGTTTTTCAGAGAACGGAATTTCATATTGACGTGCACAATATTTGTTACCCAGCTGAAATGCCACTAAATACTCAAGAGTTTCTGATTATCCAGTACTGCAGAATAGTGGGCCTAGCTTCCGATTAGCAAACAGGTGATGCACTGTATGATAAACATTATTATTTACAATCTTCAATTTGACTTTCCAGGCCAATGTCTTATGCTGTGCCTCCAGAGCCCAAAACTGATCCCATGGGCCGGCTAGGAAATGCTCTGAGTCAGATGCATCTGGACTCACGGTCAGAGAATCTATTGGAAGAGAAGGAACTAGAGGTGGGTTTGCTTAGATAGATGTTCTGTATTTTGTTGTCACACTGATCTGCATGAGCATAAGATTATAAGAAGACAGGAGCTTTTACTTGGTTATATTATATTGTTCCTTCTCCTATCTCTGTGAAGGAGACAAAAAGGATTTATTTAGATGTCTGAGCAGAAAATTGTCGCTCTTAAGAAGGTCTCTAAAGCCACAGTAGCCTGTCACTTCCAGATGGGCCCTCTACAGTCAGTGGTGGTGCCATTCCATTGACATATGCTGAAACCACAAAGAATTTTCAGAGGATCAGATCCATGTTGATCTCAAACCAAAACGTGTTGTCAAGTGTTAGTTAAGTGCAAGCTTGATGAGACTGTATTCCCTAACAGTGGTTGCGAGCTGAGTTCTTGCACTATTCATTGAACTGATGAAACAGAGGATAACTTGGATTTCCACTTAATCATGTCTGATATCTGAAATTTTCTTCTTTAAACATTTCAGGATATTGAAAAGAAATCCCCCCGCCACTCTCCCACTCACATCAGCCGCAGCAATGACAGCGGCCACCCAGTGAAAGAGACAATCTCCAACAGCGGCTCCAACAACAATGATGGGAGTTCAGGTGACAGATCCAGGTCTCCTCCACAGCGAGGTAAAACATTGTCAGCTGTACTAAGTGCTAAACTGTAAACTGTAATGAAGTGCCTTTAAAGGGGAGAATATTGCCGTGGCTGCTTAATGAGAGCAGGAAGGCAAAGGTATAATTATTCCTAGACTTGGAACTTGATGAATCTTGATGAGATATCACAGACAACATCATGCAGTAAACTCTTCCAAAAATTAGATTTCAACTCCCCCCTAAGCAGTCCCTGTCCTGCTTTATATAATTACATTCTCGTCTTACATGTGTAAGAACAGTCCCATACCCAAGTCTTATGGCATTTTGTTTAGTCACAGTTGTGTAGTGTAAAAGAATTGGCTGCTGTATCTTGGATTAGTATTGAGAGGATTTGACCATGTTGCACAAAGTGCTCATTATGTGTATCTGTCTAGAAAACAGAAGGCTGTGCAGACAAGTAAAATGTCTTAATTCTTCTCTCTCCTCAGACATGTCTTCCAAGCCCAGATCAGCTGCCATGCTTCTTGATGTCCTTGGCACTTGTCTGGAGCATATGCCAAAAGGTGAGTGTCACTCAGCAGCGATTGGCTGGTAATGAATGCTAATTGCATGTTTGGCTTCAGAAACTGTCGTAACTGATTATTTACTTTTTGGCCACGCTGTCACGTTCATTCCTTACAACATCAGGCAAGAGAAAGGAATGAGAAGGGAGTTAACTCTGACAAAATGTATTTTAAATGTGAAAGAGGCAAACAGGAATAGTTGTACATTGTGTGTGAACTTCTACTATTCTAGTCCCTTTAGAATACAAATATTCACATCAGCCATCATAAATGAATTGAAGAGAAGAAACTGTATCCCAGCTCTTAGATTGAAGAAGTGGCCATTGCTATGTAAAACAGAATGATATAGTAAGCATAATTTTTTTTTTCCTTCACAGCCGCCAAGTCAAATCCTGCGGCAGTCAATGCAGAAATCACTTGGGTCACCAAATGGGTGGACTACTCCAACAAGTATGGATTTGGATTCCAGCTATCCAGTGAAGCCCTCGGGGTGTTGTTCAATGACACCTCTCGGATAATCATGGCTCCAGATGGAAGGTAGGAAGTGTTGCACCACAAGAGTTATGGGATTGAATGCAGTGAATCTGCATTTTGTATTGTATGCCTGGAGAAACGCAGTCATTACATAATGATCATTTATCATTCTTTTGATAGCTGATAGCTCTCGAGAGCAGTTTCATTAACGTTCGCTACATATCTCTGCTTAGTAAATTCACAGTGCGAATTTTCTTTTGCTTTTGTCTTGACAGTTTTCTTTTTGGCATCTTATTATTAAAATTTCATGAATCGGCATTAGGTATAGTTTAGTATTGAAATGGAATGTTTTGTTTACCATTTTCTAGAGCTGTCCAGTACTATGATGTGACAGGAAAACTCTCAGCCTTCTCATCCGACTGTGTACCAGAGGAACTTGAAAGAAAGACAACTCTACTTCAGTATTTCGCTCGTTACATGGACGAACATCTCATCCAGGTAGGATTTGTTGTAGATGCACGGATTTTGAATGACATTTAATATGAATGCCAAATGTATGAAATATTTTTGTAAATATATTATCTGGCCCAATTAAATTTATGAAGACAAAGGAAACAATATGTGTCAAAACTTAATTTGAAATTTAGAAGTGAGGGGAAAAAATCATTACTGAGTACCTTCCCAGCTTCTCTTTTACATAACAGCTTTTGGAGAACGCTATTTAATTATGTGATGAATTATTAATGAGCCACCATGTTTATTAGGCCTTGGTCATAACTTGCTTGTGTGAACCACATCTGTCCCATAAGACAACAACTGAGGAGCCGGACCACCCTTGCCCTGGCAATACAATCACACAGGGACCCACACACTCTTTTGTCTTGTATACATGGTGGTCTTCTTGCTGTCTTTTGTCTTGTCCCCTTTTCTTCTCTCTTAATCCCATGTTCTCCTCTTTTTTTTTTTTGGCAACCCCTGACGCTCAGGTTGCTAGTTAGGATTCTGCTGGAGAGTCTCCTTGGGAGACCTAGTCAGCTTTAAAGGCCTTCATTCTATCAGCATCACAGGAGAACTCATGAGAAAGTCTGAATATACTTTGTGTATATCCATGCTGTCTTATTTAGCCCTTGAGATAATGTTTGACTCCCTTTCACAGGGTGGAGATCTGGAATACTCCAGCTGTAGTGACTCCATGTCCTGGTCAGGGTCCTTGTTCTTGAAGAAGTGGTTCCGCACAGCCAAGGCTATTGTCTTGTATCTCAGTGATGGAACTCTACAGGTAGGTACAACCAAATAATTCTCATGCATCACTATTATAGCCAGCCTTTTCATGTATATACATATCCAGTATAGATACTCTACAGTATTTGTTTGTCTCAATCCTAGACAGGTATGGTTGGATTAAATTATTTGCTTTGCTATTCAAAATAAAAAATTACCTAAACTGTCACTGTATAATAATAGGTATTCTCACTGCATATATGAACAAGTTTGTTGTTTTGATCATAAATGCATAATTCTTTTAATGGTGTGCTATATGGAGAATTGTACAATTGGAGCCTTTAACCATTCTGAGAACAAAGAATATGAAACATCTTGTCAGTGGTAGATTATGTGGAGGGTGAAGTTAGTTGGGTGGATCTGTCATTCTTTTTTATGTCACTGATTACCTTTGTGGTCAGCAGGGTTGTATCAAAATGCCAAGTGTATCCGCGACAACAAAGGTGATTTGAAAACTAAGTCTCTACCACTTTTTGTCCACTTTTCTTCTCCCCTTCATTTTGTACATTCATTTTAATTTCTGTACAAACGACTTGGCTTTATAAACAAAACAACTTCAAACCTCTCCCTTTGCCAGGTGAACTTCTTTGATGACCACACCAAACTCATCCTGAGCAACATCAAGAATGATTACCTGGTGACCTACATTGATCAAGAGAGATGTGCTCGCACTTACAACCTGTGCCATGTACTGCAGGATGGTTGCCTCATGGACATCTTCGAGCGCATGACTTTCGCTCGCCAAATGCTCAAGAACCTGGTGGATATAGAAGGGGCTGACATCTAACTGCTCACACCAGGATCTCAATTACAATTTGCTAGTCTTCAGATTGATACATTTCAAAGAAAGTCATCAGGAGAGTTCACACGTAAAGGAGGCAGTCTGTGATTCTAACACAATGAAAGATTCTTCATTCAAACTATGATGGAAGAGTATTATGCAGCACTGTCTTGAGTCATGATATAAACAGTGTATATCTTCATTCAGTATGATAGTCTGAATCAAATGACAAATTATTCTCAGTTTTGGTAAAAGCACCGTAAATGGTTATGAAAGAGACTGGATGCTTCTTTGTATCAGCAGATGTAAGATGAATAAGTAGCATGAAGTCTACATGAAAGTAAGGATTCTTTGACGTCAGACAGTTTTGCATTAATACTCTGGAGACTACACCTGTTTGCTGTGAGATTGTACAGTTATAATGAAGCATTCTAATTACCTGTACGGCCAATATGATGCCAAATCCTGAACAACCTTAAATGCTCACTTCAGATCTCCAAGTGATTTGGCTAGGCAAGTCTCTAGATATAAGGCTTATAGAAGAAATGAGTTTCAAGTCCTGAAAACTATGGAGTAAATATTACAAGGGAAACAACTCATGATCTGAAAACGTATGGCTGAGTTACTCCCACAGACACTTCCTCTGTATCAATAGAAACACACTGAAAAGCTGAGGTAAAGGGAAAAATGATCTACTGCCCAGAGCTTTGTTTTTAGAAGTGCCTTATAGTCTAAGACTTTGGAGGGACCAACATTATTTCCTGCCATTCCACAGCACCGAGGACTCGGTGGATGGAGATACTGAACATCGATTCACATGTTTTATGTAAAGCCATGACAACACAATTTAATGAGTCTTGGGGAAATAGAGACTGACGTCTTTCAGTATGTTACTCTTGCATTCTCAACTTACTGGGAACATGGTAACCATCCACCCATTCAAAATCATTTCCAGAATTGATGTATTGTTTCAGGTTTGAATGCCACAAAGTGACCAAACCAGCTGAAACTCTCGAAACATTGCTTGTAGGAATTTTCATCATTTAGTTTGATAGTTACATCAGTGACATGTTTACCTTGTCATTAATCAACAGCCATAGAAAGTCTCTGCTTGGTGACATATTGTTGCTAGCATTTGCAGGTAAAATATTTGCTTGGAATTTACCTGTTGCAGAATGAAACACATGTTGATGATAATAATGGGACCAGTTCATAGGGACCATGCAATTTTTGGGGTTTTTTTTTTGTTTTTGCATGTGTGATGAGGGGAACAAGCAAGGCTGCATTCTTTGAGTAAGAATTTTATGCGTGACTTATTACTTATCAGGGAAAACAGTTACTGTGAAAGCTCATGATCAATTCAGTTTGATCTTTACTGCCCTGTTAAGGAAAAGGTATGCATCAAAATCACAATTTTACACGACAGCCAATAACATTCATGATGTGCTTCAAATTATCAGTTAAGCTATGGCATGTACAGTTCACTATGTCAAACATTATGAAATCTATAAGAGCTGAACCCAGATGTAAAGACAGAAAAAAAATTATGTTCTATACAAAGGTGGCAAAGAGTGTCTGTGTACACAGTCTTTTGTTTTGTGAAAAATAGCAGTTTTGATGGCTTTAAAAGCATATGATGTGCCGACATATTTTCAAAAAAAAAAACAGTTCAGGTAAATAGAAATTTGTCATCTCTCAGCCTGCCAAAATCACATTTCACTAATACATACAGTCCTCTTTCCTTATGGATGATCCTCTTCAGATAGGGAAATATGTGGTGGAGAGTAAACCAACAGAAGCTCTGCAGAATGAGAGCCCCTTTCAGTGAAGGAAGATAAATAGTTTGAAGTTTTCACATGTGTTTTCAAAATTAAAAATTCACTGGAATCTGGGGTTCACACACTACAGCATGGGTGCTCAAATGTTTTCGACTACAGGTCACAGGTATGATTTCATTCTGCTACAGTGACTGTCACACAGGCCATCACATGAAAAATTAAGTATTGCAACATGAGCATTTTTACCTTTTTTTTTTCTTTTTCGATTCATGTGGAAGAAGGCTAGTTTGAGCTCTTGTACTGTAAGGAATGCTACTTAAATATGATGATGTCCCTCCCCCTCCTCCTCTCCTTGTATTACAAAAACCTCTTCAATTCTTTAAAACTATAGCTCAAGTTCTGATCTCCTGTAAGACTGTGTCTTACTATTATCGCACATGTCACAAAGTTTTTTGGTTAGTTACCACATACCTCTCACAGTCATAAGAAAATCTTTTGACTTAATTAAGGAACTGAACTCTGATGTCACACATAAATTCAGTGAGACTATTGTAAATTTATTCAAAACACTTTACCTGTTCATCACACTCAGGCATACAACAATAGCCTGTGACCACTTTTTACATGAGCATCTGATTTGTTGTGCTTCTCAGGTTGACCTCAGACACGTTTATATTCTGATCACCCCCATCATACTGTTAATGAGAAAATTTACATTCTCACAGGCTGCAATTCCAAAACTGAAAGATAAAGTACATATCAACATGCTTTCAGTCACCACTGATTTTATCACTGGTACAAATGCCTCACACTTCCAGCATAAGAACTACTATGCAACCTTTGAGAAATAAAAACAGAAAGCAGTGCAGTACAAGATCATCCCATTCTTTAATCCAAGGATTGACAAGTTTTCTTGGGAGAACAGTGAAATTTACTCCACTTATTCATGAAACAATAATAATAAATTACCTGCTGAGTAAAGCTACAGCCTGTACTCATTAAAGATATCAACATTCCTATTAGATGCTATGCCCATTGCTAAGCCTGTCTTAGTGTCTTGTTTTTCTCCATCACATTTGTCACAGATGTCTCATTTTCTAAACCTCATGTCTATGTAGTAGATTCCTCCAAGCAATACATGTTCACTATTACTTATTAGGTTTTCAATCACGTCCATTCTAAATACAAATTACAACTATACATGTTTTGCTGATATTCCTTTCTGGATCATTTTTGAAAGTTCAAACACATTGTTTGTCTACATATTACATTGTATGATGTTGCCATTATACTCTTTTATGAATATTGTGAGAGGTACCAATGGTTGACTCGTCTGCCTTAACTATTATGCAATCTTAACTTAATCCTTTAGTATAATTGAGCCAGAGTGAATGCAGATGTGTACATTGTTATATCGATACTATTTTGGGCTATGCATGTTATTTCATAAGTCAGTCTTCAGTATCTATATTCAATATGATATTTACTTTAGTAATATGTATGTGAGCAAATGCTTCTCTGTGCCTTAGTGATGAACGAATCTGAGAAGTGGTTAAAATGAGTCTCATAATATGAACAAAAATTGAAAGATGATTTTCAAATCAACATGACAAATATTGCTTCTTAGTAACTCTTCTGTTTCACCCAGATTTTCAGAGGCTGTTTATTTTTCTGTTGATCTCAGTGTTGAGGAAGGTTTTGGTTGAGTGAAGCTAGAGTTCTGTAAGTTTTGCAGTGTTTAGTGTGATGCCTTCTGGAATTTTATTTAAAAGACCACATGTCCCATTATTTTGATGTGGATATACAGTCTTTTAGTGAAAAAGCTCCAGCTTTATGCATGAAACATTTGTGTATTTGAGATTGTATATAGAGACAACTATTGCACTTACTCTGTTGATTGTCTGGGCAAATGTGGGAATATTCAGAGCCGTGCAGGTCTTACAATGTCAGTTGGGCGTTTCATGCATGTGGTGTCATTTCACATGACATATAACATCATATTCCACAGAGTCAAAGTTTGGCACCGTTTTCTATCATTTTAGAATTCTAGAGCACATAAAAAGTTTTATGAAGACATAGGTCTCTCCATGCCAAGGAAATGGCAGCCAGCGATCATGGTTTTCTCCAATTTCTGTTCATGTGGAGTAAGATGTTATATATTAACAAAAAAAAATTTGTGTTGAGGCTGTATATATAAAAAATGACATATTGCACTTCATCCATTGATGAGCTGGATGACAGTGGAAGTATTTCAAGGTGTGCAAGTGTTATGGTGTTGCTCTCATGTTTCATGCATGTGATATGTGTATTTGAGGCTCTTAGAAGATATGTAAGTGACTTGATATACTTTGCCTGTGCACATTCAAATCTGAATGGTAAGGGTTCATCAGTGTGCTCATCTTGTGCATATATCTCGTTAGTTGAAATTTCATTTGTAAGTTCTGGTATGCAACACATTGATTTTGTACATACATGAATGAATCATTATGCACACAGTAAAGATTATATTATATACGTGTACAGTCTCTACATATGTTTTGATTATCTTAAGACAGACAGTGTTCAGTCAACATGCTGATTTAGCAAAACAAACTTGAAGCCATCCCAACACAAAAGAAATAAAGCAGAGAAATGTGATTTCAGTATGTTATGGTAACACGTTTCAATTTTCAAGAGATTTTTCTGCGAGCCTTGTTCAGTGTGAAAAGTTCACAGATATCTTATACCCAACCATTATAGATACCAGTTCAATCAGCTGAAACCGGTATGGCAAACTGAAAAGGATAGTGCTGTTTTAGGCTAGTCTATTATTTCACACAGTGCTTTGTGAAAACTTGCATTATTAGTTAATGGAATTATACATAAAAGTTTGGACCAGCAGTGTCATCCTCAAGCATGGTGGTTGGAATGTAAAGTTGAATTGATGGCATTTTCCATGACTTGTGCACTTTTTGGAATTCTACTGATGGTGGAATTACACCTGGATTTTAGGATGAGCCGACAATGTTTGTGTTGATTGTTTTGACTTAATTGAGGCTTTGTCAACAAAAAGTAGCCTATGCCCATGAGTGGATGGAATGTTCCTTCATATGGATGGTGATATAAACTAGATGTTAACATGTTTCACGTATTTATTTGAACCAAGAAAGGATCACCATTAACAACACTTCATGGTTAGATAAATATCAGATCAAAATTGAAAACATAATGAATAATTTTGGACATTGGATAGGTGGTTAATTATGTCACCTTATTGTGAAAAAAAAATAAGTTTTGACAGAGCCTCATTTGGATACAACAGTGTATCATTGCTACAAATGCTGAGTACATACAGCATACCTGTGGGTGGAATGAGTAAAAAAATATTGTTCTACTGTGTACAGACTGTAGCATAATTTTTGAATCTTTTGTTGTGTGCTTCTATGAAAATATATGACAGTTGAATGTGAGACAATTCTTGATGCTTTGTAAATTGCAAGTACTGTATTTACAACCGTGAATGTGTGTGTGTGTGTTAGAGAAAGAATGTCATCTAAATACAAGATTCACTTAAAAACTTGTACATTGTGAATGTAAACAAATAACTGTGCTTGGGGAAAGTGTCATTTGAATATGAATATTTGATTTGAGAGCTTGTACTTTGCAAGTGTCAGCAACTATAGTAGATGAGTTTGTGCGTGTCAATGCTTGACATAAATATGTATCTAGTATATTATGTTATGCCTGTGCAGTACTTATGTATGTTTGCAGATATAACTGTAAATACCATTATTAGTGTTGATGCAAAAGTATGTTAAAATGAAGCCAGAATTTCATGTCATATGATGAGTATCAAATATCACACGATGTTTGTGTGTAGGTCTTCCTTACTTACTTTGTGTCATTCCTGATTTGTATCACTGTTTCATTCTTGGCTGCTTTCATCCCTTTTATTCTTCCTTACTCTTTCACTGAATTGTCTTCCTCATTTTTCTTTTTAATTATCCTTCAGAGTTCAGTCACTCATCCACTTTCACTACATTGTCATTGTCTGCAAGCCAGAGTTTCCAGTCTGAGAGTTGTTGACTTAAGCAGATTTGTGTTTTGTTGTTATGAAAGCAAAGATTTAGAAGCCAAAAGTGCCTTGGCGTTCCAAACAAACACAAGAGTTGTTTACTGTTAATATACGTGTTTGGTTATTTATTAAAGAAATTGACTGTAAATGACATGAGACAGAAAACAAAACAGTGCATTAAAACCTGTTATCTTGCTTGTGAACAAAAATTTCAGGAAACTTCAAGATATAAAACATGTGCTGAGCATGTGTTGACCTGAACATGAGGAAATAATGGCTATGATCATAGGGACCAAGTCATAGTTTTTTTATGCAAACTAATTCCCGTTTTAGCAGATTTGTACCTTAAGCATTCCTTATAATTCTGCTCATAATGGTTTATAATGAGCATTTTCTGTATGTACAATGCATTTACACGATTTTCCAGTTTGTGTTTGTGTGCTTGTTATACATGTATTTTGATTGATTGTTTCGCCAGCATCTTTCACAGATAATTTTGCATGTTCATTCTGCATAGCTCCATTTCAGTACTTTGGGAATTAGTAAAAGAAGTATGTTGTAGATATTTCAAAACAAATTCTAATTCCAGATCGCTAACTTGGGTAAAAAAAAACACCATAAAAATAAAATTTTTAAGAAATTCATACATGGTTATCAGATGGACAATATGACATAGTGTATTTAATAGAGTTAACCTAATGAATACCTTGACCTGAATGCTAGGTATCTGTGAACATGAAAATTTCCATTGTTTTGACTGAAGGGAAGCTGATCTCCCAGGTTTAGTGCTGATCTTGGAAATGCTATAAACAAACTCAGTAGAATAAGATCTGTGAAAGCGAGTGATTGTTGGAATCTTAGTCCATAAAAAACTGCTGACAGATAACTAAGGTGACCTTAAAAACAAGATTATGCATATAATATTTGAAATGTTTACCTTGTAAAGAGTATACCATATTATATACATTTTGCTGTTATCAAATTTGAATGCCTGGGTGTGCAAGTTAATTATGTGTGCTCGACCAAGCATGGAACATTCGTTTTCTAAGAGATTTTTTTTTGCTGAGTTTATTTTATGAAAAACAATAAATATGACATAAACATCTCATTGCCTTGGGTTCTATGTTTACTTTATTCATCACATCAGGCTTACATATTTATTGTATACCTTTAGTAACAAAAATAAATTACATATAGGCCTACCTGTACATATAAAACGCATTTCTCAAAAACTCAGAAAGTTCACTCTGAATGCTTCTGAAATAAAAGTAAAATATGATAGGGCAATAGCTCGAAGGAAGCCAGATTCAATCTCAGTTTTGTCATGAATGAAGTTATAGAGAAATCATCTCTTTAAAAGTATATTCTCAGCTCATCCTTCAAGAAAATCAACAACTCCTCAGTTTTATAAGTCTTTATGATATGATACTCGATAGGAAGGACCTACACCACTCTAACATGATCTATATAATAAAAAATGAAAATAGCTTCAGCAATATCATGAGTAAAAACAATTGTCATGGTGGAATCCAGGGAGGTAAAACAATATGGTCACATACAGCATACGCAAGTAAAAAAATGCAAGTAAGCACCAATTATTGACGAAGTCAAAGCATAAGATTCTTCTACAAATAAAAGAGTCAGCCAGAATGGCTTTGGACGGACAGATGTGTTTAAGCGTCATGGATATTTAGTATGGAATTTTGAAATGACGCCTTAAATACATGAAATTGGGGTCACAGATTTTACCTGCAGCTTCCAAAATGGAGAAATCTTTGTTGATGGGGAAAAGGCGAGTTGATGGACAGGTAGCACTATTGAAAATTACATGTATATGGATGCAGAGAATTATGCCTTGATAGAATCCCTACAAAAGGCCTCTTTGAAATTTTCTGTATATGTGAGACAAAAGTAGGTGGATTAATGATTTTAGGGCTTTATGCACAATGATGACAATATTGTCTAACTTCGTAGGTCGGTTAACTACGGCAAACATCAGTGATGTTGTGGGGGTTTCCCATTGTTACCCATCGCACGAGTTTAGCGTTGTGCTTACAGCCCTTCGGTGGTAACTTACATCCTTGGCCTGAGAAAATTGTCCCAGGGGCAAAAAAACATCATCCAGAACTGTCTGGGCCCCATCATCTGGAAACAGGTTAACCCATGCATAGACTGGAGCTGAATCTTGGTTTGTTCATATTTCTCATGCTTATAACATTCTTTTTCTCTTGTTTTCTGTTTGCCTCAGATATTCTCCCTCTGTGATGTAATATTTGTCCTTATATAAAATTGTCACTTTTCTATTATTAAAGGAACAATTTTATATTGTGTTGGACCTTAAGACAAAAAATTTTTGTGCCAGAATTCCTATTCAGAAGAGTGATTCTCTGTATCATTTATATAAATTTAAACAATTTATAGACCTAATTAGGCTCTTTAATACAGGAGGAGAATGTCCGAGGCAAACATAAAACAAGAGACGCGAAAAAATGAATTTGTTCTTCCACATTTTGATTTTTCCTATGTAAGCTGTTTCTCAAATTGATGACAAAAACAATCTGTGAGAGATAACCAATATTCTCTGATTTCAGAGACCTCTCTGAACGGGGGGGG
>JAWQUT010000242.1:279969-291426 GCA_033807755.1 Ellobium chinense
TGGAAGTGTGGTCCTAAGCCTAGCCATGAGCAGGGCTCACTAAAGGGAGATAAATAATTATAAAAAAAAATAAATTCCAGGGAGATAACCGAACTGTCAGCTCAGCTTGGATTTTTAGGTTGCTTTTCTTTCTGCTTCTTCATCTTCTTTCACTCTCCGTGCTGTCAAAGGGTGAATGATAAGTATGGTAAGCAGACATGCCAACTTTGAACCCAAGATGGCGGCTGGAACTTGCCAGAGCGACATCTGTATCTGGTTCACCCTGTCATAGTGCAGCAGATCTTCCTCGGCACTTTGGAACTGAAGCAAGGCCATCACGGTGCTGAAGACGTGGAATACTTGGTGACCTTGACCTATAAAGTCGAATTTCCCGGGCCAGATCTTTTCTGGTAGATGACTGTGGAGAAGAGCGATCCGTATGTTTTCTTCTGTTCAGTTCTACTATGGCGTCAGTACAGAGATTTTATACTATACTTGTCTAGGTTTTATTTTGAGCATCGACAGGAGATATTCGGTGGACTGCTTTTGTTGATATTTTATCAGGCATAGATATGACACATAGACTACATCTACAATTTTCAACTGAGAAAGCCATCACCATACCACAACCACTTCTATTACCAATTACTACCACTACAACTACCACCACAGTCACTGCTAAACCCAATGCTTTCACCATAAGTGCTTGTAGGTACGGTCTGCCTTTCATCTTTACCTATCCTCTTTCCAGAAAAATAAAAGCCACCACCACGATTTCTATTACTATCACTACTATCACTATCACCATTGCTACAAAGGAATCCTGCCCTCCATCCGCCCCCTGTTTCCCCCCCAGTAAAAACCCACACAAACTCACGCACTTAATCTACAATGACTACTTGCTCACCTCGAGAAGGAAACTATACAGACTAGGCCAGCGACCACACCCACCAGCATGAAAGCCAGACCAGGTTCATCCCAGAAGAAGTGACAGATGGGTGACATAAGGCAGCGCCAGAATCGAGGTCCAACCAATAAGACATTGGAAGAGGCGTGCGCAGCCAGGGGAATGACCTGAAGACATCCCAAATATGACAAAGGGTTTCATCTGATAGAAACATCCTCCCCCCCCCCCCCCCCCCCNGTCATACCCCTCTCGTACCTGATCAGTTCACTCTAATTCAGTTTGTGGAGATATTAAGAGAACACATAATATAATATACAAGACTAACACCCCATTTTACAAATGGGCAGGCAGGCAACACACCAGCAGCGAAAGAATACCTAGCGCACCGAAAGGCATCATAGACGAATGCATTAGACTCCGTGAAAAAGCTGGACGATTGGCGAATCGGGCGGATTGAAAATATCTATCGGAGATTGTATTTCGTTGCTATACACATTCTTTTTTTTTTAAGGATAAAAATAATAAAGAGGACTGATGTGTATAGTTACTTTTTGTGTATTTTTCTACGAATTTAGGTGAAAACCGCATGTTTTTACGTTACGTAGTTCTCAAGAAATCTGTGACACATATTTGGCTGAAGCGTTTTATTAGATGACAGCATGTGCATAACAATGGGATTTCTTATCATTCTCAGAATTACAAGAGATGTCATTGTTAATGGGCACGCTCTCAAATAATAACATCTCTATTTCCCTTTATATCCATTTTTTTTTTTGGTCTTCCTTTGTTCGTCTTGCATAATATTGTAATTTATGTGCTATAAATTGTCTAGCCAAGAGCCCAGATTTGACTAACCTTGAAGCTNAAAAAATAAGGAAGTCGTTCGACGTATGTCGACAAGAGTTGGCAGACTGCTATATATACTCTTGACATTAACACACGTCGGGCAGTGTGTCCACAAAGTTGTTCAAATCCAGGAGAGATCTTGTTTCTTTCACGATCTTTTTTTTTTCTTCTTCTTCTTCCTTCTCCTCTGCCTAAAACCCTCTACATTCCCACCCCATTCCATCAATCCCGCTGCTTTTTTTTTTTTGCTCTTGCTTATTCCAATCTGTTATACTCATACCTGCCATAGTTTCCTCTGGAAAGGATATGGCCTCCTGTACCTCAGCTTCGCAATGGAGCAACACAGGAAGCCGATCCATCCCAGAAGCACGTTGACTGGAAGTAGCCAGTGCGCAAAGCTGATGGGAACGATGTCATCCGTTATATGTAGATAGATCATGAGGATACTTCCACCAAGTGTGAACTGGGCAATGCCTAAGTAATCCAACTGACAATAGTTAACGACAAATGACATTATGATCAAATGCGACATGAACAGGTTATAATGTAGGCAGTAAATATGTCTAAAATCATAGAATATTTTAGATTAGCCTCTAATCTTATCTGTGCGATCCTCTTTCCAACGACACCACATTATTTACGCCTGAGGCCGAGACAATTTTATCTGTATAATATTCAAAGAAAGTTATCAAGAAACATACTAATGACACTTGTGACCAATAAATTACAGTGAACTTCATATAGACTAATCGTGAACGACTCTTGGGGGAGAAACATGTTTTCTAATAGTAATGGTTTTTAAACTCAAGATGAAAGGCTCGTAGGTTCAATTTCGGCCTTGGCCATGTAAAGTACACTTGGATGTTTTTCATTCACATTTTCTTTAGTCCACACAAATTTAGCATGGGTACTTGACTGTACGCAGTGAAGATTGTTACAATGCTATTGAAATGCCTGTATCACTGCATGATCCCCAAGGAGCTGAGAAAGTTACTGGTAATCTGGTTGATCTGATGGGGTAATACTGTACTATAATGTGAAATGGAGTAATACTAAATTGTGAAGTCATGTTGGTGGCCATTTGTCAGAAAACAGGACTTGTATTCGTACACTTTATTATTACTGTTATAATCATCAATGACATGCATAGTGACCATAACATTCTTTATTCATACACATGATATGTTAATGAGACTGGTTTGTTCTCTCAAGCATTACTCTCCCCGCTGCTGCAACCGCTGGCTTCCAAAACTAACAAACTGAGTTACATTAAAGAAATGTGAAAACAACCAAACTTTTCTCAACAACACAGCAGGATATTTGGATGAAATGATAGAATGAGTGTCACTGTTCAAGAGTAAACAACAACCAAAAAAAAAAAGCCAATATGGATTAGAAATTTATATAAAATTAATGACATCAAAAACTTGAATTCCAAAAGATTCATCCATAATTGACTTTTGCGAAAAGCTTTAGGAAATAAAACAGCTTTCCAGGTGGCTAAAGTCAGCCAATGTCCACTTTTTATTTACTGCTCGGCTCTGTTTTCATCACACCACTTGTTTATCAGTAACTAAAGAAATTACTCAGTAATTCATGGTATCAGGTCCACTTTCAGGCCATGATAAGTACGGCATTGTTTGTTCTGGTTGGCTGACTCGGAAAGGTGAATTTGTGTGCTACTGTGGGGCTTTTGAATTGCTGAATAATCTTTGATCCGAAAAACAGTAATCCGGAATCGGAGCACTACAACATATCTCCAGATGTTTGGGGGGATATGAAATATTCGAGTTAGTGAGAGCCTACACTGTGTTATGACTCACCTGGTAACAAATATAATGCATGTAAGGTGAGTGACTATGGAATGTGTGAGCTGCTGTGCTTAAGGTGAAGTGAAGAAGACAACACAGACCGAAGGCAAGAATGGGCCAATATCTGGCATCTCCATCGAGGTAGAATGGCAAGTAAGTCATAGTTCTGAAATGTGAGAATGAAAAGACACTATTATAATGCATATTTTGTCAGTAACGATTATGTACATGTACTTTTCCTAATACTGAAATTATGTCTAATATGAAGAAAATAGTGAATGTATGAGTCAGCTAAGAGGCTGTTTTCTTTTGTCCTCGCCAGGTCTAGGCATCATAAACACAAAAGTGTTTTCTCCTCATCATTAAACAAACTGCAACCACTGGATTGTCCTGTGCAAAATTATTAATTCCCTCATTATGGTATCTCTTACTTCATATGAAAATGTAAGGGTGATTAACTCTTTACTCAATAGAGACCGATAGCATCAAAAAAGTAGGAAATTAATTGCTTTCCTGGAATACCTCTAAGCCTCCGGAAAGAAGTCAGGAGTGATTAACAATGTTATGCATTCGGTCCTTGATCTAAGCTCATAATATACAAATAGATCTATATGTATTCTTACTTCACAAATATCACTAGAAAGCCGATGGCATGCGTCCATATATTAATCGTCTCGTTGTTCTTTTGAAAGGCACTCTTGAAATAGTGGGCCATGCCCATCCCCGGTGGGCGGTACCCTGTGACCACACCCGGCTCCCTATAGACCAATGGCACGTTGTCACTGTGTAGAGTGGGCTGGATCTGTGCCATGCCCAGAGCTTTGTGGAGCACGTCCAATAGGCTGGTGGTAGATGACTGCATGATGGCTGAGATACAAGAAATATCAACAGTGTTTGGAATACATTGTTTTCATTGGATTCAGTACCACTGCTAGTATTTCAGGTCATATTTTAATATATGATTAGAAATCTGCCATGTGGAGACAAAGACCTAATTAGTCTACATGTTATATCAAACGTTGTACCTCTTGTGATATTTTGCTTAACGATTTCCTTCCAGTTTTTGCCTGTCTTGTAAGTACATACTTATTTTTAACTGAACGACCAGCGTGTGAATGCCGTAGCCAGACTGCCTGCTTCTTCCACTTTGGAGTTTGGGATCAAGCCATATCCTGACACAGACTGTGTAACCAAAATTACCGATGGGCACTGTCACTGTGTAGAGTGGGCTGGATCGATGCCATGCCTAGAGATTAATTGGCCACTGCCCTTTTCAAATTGGTTTTGGTTCTTTGGCTCGACCAGTGACTAGTCCTATCACGTTCAGTTCTATCACATTCACTCCCATCCCCTTTTCCCCCAGGTCCACACTGCTACAGGTATGAAGATGCCAATAGCACCTGGCATAAAATTAAATAGTCCCTATAAATTAAGAAAACTGGCCATGGGGAGCGGGAAAAGGGGTCGGATTTGAATTTCAAAGGCTTAGATAGGTGAAAATGTATTTCTAGACTCAGAATAGGTGAGGTTTAGCCACTCATGTATAAAATTTGTGGTTGTTGCTAGGTGGTAAGGTTACCCTGTTTACCGAGTGAAAAGGCCTAAAATATTAGGTAGTCTAAATTCTCAAAATCTAATTAACTGGTTTAGGTGCATTTTTCTCTGTGTCAAAATTTGGAGGAAGAGCTAAACAACATGTTTGGAGAATATTTTGGCAGGAGACCCCTGGATAAGTTAATGAGAGGTGTAGAACCTTATATAGCCAGCAGTGAAAAAAACATTGGCAACTTCATACCTACAGCTGCTAATGCCGTGGGCGCGACTATGCGTTCTCAACAAACAGTTGTGGCTTTCAACATGCAGATTGAATGCAATTCTCGCGATGGTAAGATCTCATCGTTAATGCGCAAGCTCTGTTAATGCGCATTCTGCGTCTGTAACTTCACTGATTCATTTCATTACCCAAATGCTTCCCAAACACTCTTCAGGCTGATAGGTCTATACGCTGACGATCATAGATCTGGTTCAGGTTGAGCCACATCTGGTCAGACAATTTGTACATTCAACATGACCTGAATTTCATATACCCTAAGAAAGGGGAAGAAGTATGAAGTATAAAATACTGCAAAGGCAAAGAAAGTAGATTTTTTAAAAAAATCAGTATTGAATAAAAAATGCATTTCCATTGACCCAGGTCTGATGACCCTGATCTGGAAAAAAAATTACTTCGTTCTCTCAGCAGCATCTTGTAATAAGACCTTTTCAAGAAAAACGAAATGAGATTGATCATCTATCATTCTGAGACATGGCTTCAACCTATCACCATTTTTTCTACTTTAAGCAAATAATCTACACTGTTCAGCATTATTTGGTATTTCTGATCAGTGGCACATATAAAAGTGCATGGTATTTTCCTCCTTGATAACGCAAAAAGAACTATCTGATATAAGCCAAACTACCGCACTGTTAACTGATAAATGAGAGCCGCACCGCAACGCCTAGCAGCAGTAAACAAACCTAAATACTGCATTACACGTGGTCTATATTGAAATTGAAAATGTGCTCCAAAGATTTCCCCATATATAGATACGCTCCTACTCTCTTTTTGATCGCAAGTCTTTAAGACAGACAGTACATATGTGACGGCAGGTAAGTTCAGTGTTCCTCCAATTCCAATCTTCTTTCCTCTCTCGCTGCCACGCCCTAAGTCACTCTGGTCCGTTTGACCTATTAAATGGGCGTTCTTTGGTAAAGTCGTGTGTCAACTACGAACTTGCGCATTAACGATGAGATCTTAACATCGTGCGAATTACATTCACTCTGCATGTTGAAAACCACAACTGTTTGTTGAGAATAATGAATCAGATGGCGTTACGTGAATTTATTATATCGGGGAGCCAACAAAATACGTTTAGATTTTTCTTGATTTCAAAGTAGCAGTTTCTGTAATACATATCTTACACAACTCAAATTAAATTAAAAATACAATTCTAATAACTGAGAGCTTGCACATTAATGATGGGATATCTTACCATCGTAAGAATTATATTAATGCAGCGGCCCTTAAAGCAGCCTTAGAAGCGTTTAACATGAGTCTCACAGTCACAGACTCTCTCCAGTAGGTCATACTGTATTTTACATGTGCTTATGATTTTTATACTGTGACCAAGTACAGCACCTACATCAAAGAAACTTGCAACAATTATAAAAGATCTAATGTCTGTCGGTTGTGTGCTTCAAATTTGATCCGTTTCTGTTTAACCTGTGAAGTTATTGGGTTTGGCTACATACGAGATGAAAGACTTAAAGTCGTCAAGAGTGTTTTAAAGTATCTGTGGCTTATATGCATAATTCTTGCATTAATTTATGCACTGGCGGTAACAACACTAAACACCACTAATATTGCGGAGGTTTTCGGTAGTTACCGCAGGGCACAAATTTACGCATGGATTATACAAACTGCCACTGGTCTTTTCATACTACGAAAAACACAGGATCCCTCTTTCCTCCCTACCTCAGTCCCTCCTCACAATTTCTTTGAAATTATTTTCTTACTAGGCCTTGCCTCATTAACCCGCGCGGCGATGATCGGGTCTTATACGACCCGGGGGTATCTTCAAATAGGTGTAATTCTCGTAAAAATCACTTCTCGGATCTGAAATTTCGTGACTTTTCCTAAAAATCATTTTCCTCATTAGCAACCAAAACTCAATCAATTCCACCCATAAGTTAATGAGTGACCACCACTTTCTAACCACAACCCCCCCATAATGATGATCGGGTCGTTATAGAGGCAGTGATGATCGGGTCGTATAAGACCCGATGACTTTTAAGAGCAACTGATCTTTGGGGTTCTCTTCTTGTTGCTGCTAAAGTCGTTTAATAGCAAATACCGAAAATTCCATACCTCCGACTATTATGAGCTGTAGGTGAGGGCTTCCATTATTATTTTTACTTCAGGGGTTCTAATATTATTTTGNTACAGATACAGATACATCCACACAGACACACACACATACTCACACACCCACACACCCACCCGCACATGCACACACACATTTTAGACTGCATTCTACGATCAGGTTGTTGAACCAAACCAGAGAATGTTGAGAGAAATGTTTTTACAAGATGCAACACTAAAAGAGCCTATGAAACCAGAATCGAACTTACCGAAATTAATTATCGATCCAGCTATTGAGGGTATCGGTAGGAACAGTGTCGCGGGGCATCAAAATATCGAAAAACCTACCCGGTACTAAGTATTAGAATCGAAATAGAATGGATATTTTCGATATTTAGAGCTTGAAGACTGAGTATCCCGATACTTCAGATTTCAGGTATCGAGCCATCACTAAGGTCAACACAAACAATAATAATATAAAAATTATGATCGGTTGGTAAATGTGTTGAGATTTAAATTATTTGAACAATAAAGCGAAACTTTGGGTTGGGGAATAAAATGGCCACTGATTCAGACTATTATATTACAAGTATATTAGGTTGATGGTAATGGTCCTTGTGGTGTAATGATTCGCACATTTGGATTGCAGTCAGAATTGTATGGATTCGATACCTGTTAAGGATTAGTGCATTAGGTAATTTTGAGTCCTTGCTGCTCCGGATATATTAATATTTCACGTTACTTGATATATGTAAAGTCTCTCTTGCACACCTTACACCTTCCATCTGTTCCTTTGACATGATCACAATTTGCTGATATACTATAGATCCTGGTGATATTTTATACCGGTTCCAGTCGCCCTTATTTAGTCTGCACATTATGTTATCATATTTTACTATGTGGAATCATGAACGTTTACTAATTTAATACTGTAATACACCTCCACAAAGTCATTAATGCGCTATCACTACTAACAAACTCGACGCCACCAGCTTTACGCTCTAGGAGGCTGGATGAAAACATGTCTTACAGTAATGCACTGGATTCGTCTTTACACCTTGTTTCGCTGCCATCCACTTCAAAAACATACTAAAAACATGTGCTCTGCATTTATAATAAGCCCATGTAATGCAGTCTGGTTTGATTTCATATGACGTGACAGGTTGACTTGGTCTTAGAGCCAGCCATGCAAGGTTTATGCACATTTTGTAAATGTATATCCTGCTCGGCGAATATTGTTAACTTTAAGAACGCAAACGTTGACACACAGCAGGATGGGAAGACACATCCAAAACGCTTACTTCATAGCCTCACAAGGCCGTCTACGGGAGGCCATCGAGATGTGAATAAGTCCTCTACTATCACTGCTACTGGTTCATTACAGTTACCACCACTGCCACCTATAACACTACAGTTATAACCACTACCACTTCACCACTACAGTTACCACCACTACCACCTACAACACTACAGTTATAACCACTACCACTTCACCACTACAGTTACCACCACTACCACCTATAACACTATAGTTATAACCACCACCACTTCACCACTACAGTTACCACCACTACACTTGCACTGATACCACAATTACTACTATATAATACGACTTACATAACACTGGTAGTGTGTAGAAGAGCTTGCGTATTAACAACAGGATATCTAACCATCGGAAGAATTACATTAACTCTGCATGTTGAAAGCTACAAAGGGTGTACTCAGTTCCGGTACACTGATGTAATTCCTACAATGGTAAGAGATCCCATCGTTAATGTGTAAGCTCTCAATAAACGACCTTACGACAACTCACAGTTGGCAGAGACGGTGTTCTACGTCTATGAGCTAGAGCATAACATTCAGCTAGTCCACTACACAACTCACTGTAGTCACCGAAATCACCTCAAGGACTCAGAATTTTAAAGCAAGTATAGTAAACATGTCTCTAAGTCTAATAAACCTAGACTAGCTACCGGCCACAGTGGGCTTGAAAGGTAGTCGACTGTTTAGTTAATGTGAAATCACTCAAGCAAGTCATAACACGGCCGAGAAAAGCACAATGCGACCCTAAAAACGCTCGAAACGGTAAACTGAAGTTTACATTGATCTATGTGCAGTTTCATTGCATATATCTGCATAGGAGCCACTGTAAAAATAATGTGTATGCAGTGCATGGTCCATAACCCTCGAGGAAAGCTGCATTTTTTTTTTTAAAATCTCAGCGGCAAAGGTAAGAAATATGAAGATTGTCATGTAATTTAGGATATTATGATTTGTTTACTTGTGCCCACACACTCTGCCCACATCTAAGCATGGCTTATCACTAAAACAAGCATAGTCTCGGGTTGTTGTCATTTTTTCGTCTAGACTGTCAACCGAATGAATTCGCGAATTATCCGTTCGAAGTTGTTATTTCCCTTTTTAATCTCACTCAATCTTCCGGTGAGTAAACAGAGTGAGCTTAATAGACTCTATTATGTAAGTGTTGATAAAAATCAGTTCTTTATTTACCATGTGGTTTTGCAAAACTTTCCAACATACTTTGTTAATTTGTTTGGGATTAGGTGACAGTATAATTTTGGGTTTCTGTGCTGATGAAAATTTTTGCTTTCCTCAAAATATCTTCTCAAATTTTAATACGTTTTTTTAAAAAAAATACTGTGTTTAATCTGAACCTTGTACCGTACAAACGACACATTCTTGCTACTGCAGTTTTTCAACAACACCTACTACTTCTATACAACTACAGGTATAATTAGAAAAGCTTACCGATCGTCGAAAGTACACTCCACAATGAAGCAAATCACATGGTATTGGCAGGTTAGAATATTTGGGTGATTAAGGCCAAGAAGTAATGGGTAATAATATTATTAAGTATGGCAAACTATAGACTTGAGCCAGGTACTTTCTTTCAGCACGTCACGTCACGGCTTGTCCACCTACTACTGGTTATTTTCCGTGTTGCTGTGATATGCTGGTCACACAATAAGGTTGTAAGCCACGAATAGGTGTGTTGCTCTGACGGCTGCCATAATGAATCATAGTTAGGAAAGGATTTAAGTCCAGGTGTGCGCCCAGCCAGTCTTAGCCCTAGGCCTACCCACACATTTATTATCTGATTTTGTGTAATGAATTCAGGAAAGGGACCCATAGGGTAAATAACTTTTCGTTTTACCTTTCCTGGTGTCAGGGGATTGGGCCGTCTGTTATCCTATTTATCTTTGAAGACAAGCCATAGAGACAGCCGTCCCAAGTTAAAAATGCTAGTCGCTTAGTATAAGGACCCATAACCTTGTCAGCTGACGGCAATGGTATACTTCGCATAAACCACCCACACACTCTGCCCACATCTAAGCATGGCTTATCACTAAAACAAGCATAGTCTCGGGTTGGTTTGTTGTTTTTTCATCTAGACTGTCAGCCGAATGAATTCGCGAATTATCCGTTCGAAGTTGTTATTTCCCTTTTTAATCTCACTCAATCTTCCGGTGAGTAGACAGAGTAATTATATTGCATCATAATTACAAAGCAAGCCGAGTGCACTGTAATTTAAAATATGAATATTTGCTTCCTGCGTTTGAGTGGGGGTGCCTTAACTATTATGTTATGAATATGCCTACACCTAGACAATATCTACAGGGCTTTTTTATCAGTTAGTTTCCGTGACTTTTGAAACCTCCGTGGGCTTTTCAGGTTTTTCCGAGGTATTTACACAGCGGCATTCCTGTATAGATTTCAAAAGCCTAAAAACTACACACCGTTCCTTTCACGCCTGATCGCCTTTCACGCCTGATCGGTGTGTAACACAGTATATGTTGTACAACGACAAAACATTGTATAATCTTTATTAATTTGGTTGTTGGATTATACGGCGTTCTGTCATTGCAAGGCAGTATAATAGGGAGCTTTATTTACCTGTTAGAGATAAAATTGCAATCTGCGCTTCTTACTACCTGGTTACCTCGGCCAACAGGCTAACAACATAAGCAGTCCGTGGATCCTCCCCCCCCCCC
>JAWQUT010000242.1:291602-299102 GCA_033807755.1 Ellobium chinense
CCCCCCCACTCCCCCACCCGACAAATCTGTAAAGCGGATACTTGGCTATAGGCCGTAAAAGATATTGTCAGAGTGCTAGTGATCAGTCAAGGAGCTGAGAAAGCTTTAGAGTTGTCTGGTCTCCTGACGTAATGTTAGTGTGAAGCCGCGTGGGCGATCACTGGCCTGGATAAGAGACTTATGTACAGCATTTTTAGTATTATATTATGATTATTATTATTATTATTATTACACAAAAAAAAATCGAATATTATACTGCTGCTTTATTTTCTATATCAGCATGTTCCAATCATGAACTCGAACGAACGAATGAACGAACATCTCACAAATGTGTAAGTATGGACTGCAGCCCTGGAATTCGTGAGGTCCCATCCTATAGCCTACAGTATTACATCTCTTAGTAAATACACAAAGTTCATCCGTCGGACCAGGTCTTTGAGGGTATTACCAGAAACTATATTTTATCCGAAATGTATAAGGGAAAAAAATACATTTGGGACAATTGCATGAGAATAAGTTCAGCTAGAGAGTGGGTTACGCAATGTTTGTGTTAACAGAATTCCACTGTACCTGGTTAGGTTACTTACGAGAAAGATTTCCTGAAAACCAAACTTGTTTAAGAATGTTGTCTTCTGAAGTGGCCCTAACAACAGAAGTCACGTACGATATCTTAGAAAGTCAGTACAAAATCAGAGTGTAAATTGAGAGCTTGCGCATTAACAATGGGATCATTTACTATCGTAAGAAGAGATACTTTTAGCTCTTCATGATGAATGTCACTAAGGGTGCATTCAGCACCAATGCACTTATATAATTCTTATCAAGGTAAGAGATCCTATCGTTAGTGCGTATGCTCTCAAATAGTTTTAACACCATCCGAGCTGACATAGAGTATGAGTGAAAGAAAAAAAACACCGTAATGTCAACTGGAGGCGATAATTATATGCACAGCTTGTAGTATCAAACTGATGGGTCGCAGATTCAAAAGTGACTTACCTGAACAGTCAAACAATAGAGCACATCACAAACAGGTGTTACCCGACGAAATATATTTAAAATATTAATCCAGAGGTTGGAAGTGGACGATCTACCTACACACCGGATGTGGCTCTAGGAATGTGTGTACGTTCCCAACTTTAGAGATAGCCCTAAAGCTACTACTGTATTGTAATGACAAGCCAGAGGTTGAGAGAAATTTGCATTTTTTGTTAACCGCGAACTGCCGCAAAGTCGTTGCTGACAATATAGACTAGGTACACACAGACGTCATTTCTACTGGTAGAGCAGGCTCGCACCGCTAAAAGGCCTAGACTACGTGCGAACGAACTAAGCTGTCGTTAGGGTCCTCTGAACTGAGAAATATTTTAAGAATCTATTTTTGTTAAATGAGGTTAGGTCACAACTATAGGTCGCTGAAAGGCGTAGCAAAGTGGTAGGCTACCTGTTGTCTTGGGGACATGGAAACCTGAGGGATACAAAGCGGGCGGAAGGGTCGGGTGATCCACAGACTCAAACTATGCTGGGTAACCTCCCACCCCCTCTCGCCCCCCTCGCCCCCCACATNCCCTCGCCCCCCACATCTTTCAAACATTTTTTTTTTAATTCTAAGGTTACTAATTTTTACTTCAAGAGTTAAAAAAGAAACGAGGATGATCTTCTGGACAGACAGATATGACCTATACTTTTCCCAAGTTTTATACACTTAGGGACCATAAATTTGTAGAGGAAGTAGGTCTCAGTGCCTCCAGTAGGGGAGGAATTCCATATGTGTGCCAGAGAGATTTCCCCATGCAACACACTGGACCAACAACATACCCTAAACCTAACCATAATCCTAACCCAGTGTCAGGGTTAGGGTTAGGGTTAGAGTAGGTTTAGAGTTGGGGTTAGGGTATGTTGTTGGTTCGATGTGTTGCATGCGGAAATCTTTCTGGCACACATATGGAATTCCTTCCTCCAGTAGTCTAGCAGAATCCATGAAGATCCACCAGGAGAATGTGGAGAAACTGTCAGCAATGTCTGAGGAAGAAATATTGGAGGAACAACAAAAGCTGCTGCAAATGATTGTCACTGCGAAAAAGGAAATACTCGCAGGAATATGCCCTCATGTCAAATAATGACTGTGCCGGGACAGTGTATATGCATACCGATCATACTCATGCAATATGTGTTTTTAACAGTAGAGCTGTGACATAACTATAGCATTTAGATATTTGAAATATAATAATATGTGTAGCACTATCAGCATCTACATGTCAATACAATTGTGCTGTAGAGAACTGAGCACCTGTTGGTCTATCCAGAGTACGGATATTGGTTGTGCTAACCAGTAACCAGTATATGGCACTGTCAAATAACATCTATTGTATTTCGAATTTCACTTGCATAGGATGTAAATTATAATAATTGAACTTATTGAGATTAACATTCAAGATTTTTTTTTTGTTTTTGATTGGCCACCCGAAATTAAGTCATAGCAGACATCCAAGACTCTCATTTGTTGCTGTTGTTGTTGTTGTTGTTGTTGTTGTTGTTGTTGTTGTTGTTGTTGTTGTTGTTTGCGGGAAATGGAATGATAATTGGGAAAGAGGATGAAGGGTGGGTACAGGACAAATCGTTTCATCTACGCTATCTGAACCAGCTGTTGCGTTTTTATAATTTTTGCCATTGCTGGTAGTGACGGTGATGGTGGTTGAGGGTGACACACTTGTTGTAGCTGCTGACCCGTTACATTTCTGTATATCCCTTTTATTTTGATATGTTTCCGTTTAATCCGGAACACAAAAAAAAACCAACCAAAAAACTTGGGAATGGGGATGGGAGGGGCAGACGGATTAAGTTAGACACGGAAAAGAAATCATTGCATTCAAGTGTGGACCTGGACAAGAAGATGGAGCAAGGATTTTGCTTTATTCTTGGCCGACTAATCTACATCTATTCCCTCTGTTTCACACCATTTCTTTTGCTAAGCCATGAGCTATGTTCCTTGAACTCTTGAACGCAGTCTGTGCAGGGTTTTTTTGGCGAATTCACTTCTTTTACTACCTCCATGAAGGCGATTTTTTTAAAAATAACATAATTGTTGGGACCTCCCCAAGCTTTATTTATGTAAATGTACACTTTCAGACCAAACATTCAGGATCGTTTTTCTTCCTTGGCAGCGATATGATCTCTTCTGGGTGAGCCTCTGGTTTATTATAACGTTGGTCAGCAGTTAGAATTTGATGATGATAAAACATTTGCCTCCTCCTTCCAGTTAGGAAGGTCTGGGGTATAGAATGGAGGGATGAAATGGAAGGAAGGAAGATTTCAGAGATACAGATTTGTCAGGCCTAAAGCTTAATGGAGATTTTTCGGTGCTTGCCCCACCCCAACCCCTTTACCTCTCATAAAATACCCATGCTTCATAATGCTATGCCCCACTTACCACCTTCACGGTGGGATGCATGCATCAGTGAGCGACCTTCATGGTGCTATGATTTTCACGGGGCAATGTTTGAAAGAGTGACTTCACCCCCAATGTCATTACAACCATATGTATCAAATATAGTAAGATTATAAAGATACAGCACAGGGCAAGGTGGTGACCACTTATAACAACCCTCAATATGCCATCCCCACCTCTTCCTCTTCCCAGCCCGCCCCAGTCAGTTCATCTCATGTAAAAGTTTTGGTTGTGATCCAAGTTCTCATTTCGCTACAAATAGTCTGAATGCAAGTGACGTCATCATGCCATTGAGTCTTCCTAGGAGTCTCCCTAACTGATCCCTCGACATAATGTCGTATGTTTACTGTCTCTTCAGATCTCTACCAAAATATCGGACATTCTTGTTCTACCTGTGTCATAACCCACTGTTACAGGTGCAAAGGTTGTCTTATGGTGGGACAAAGGGACCCCGCGCCCCTCTTGTGCCCATAAGATTTCGCGGACACCAAATCCGCCCCTGAATGGAGGGGAGCACAAAATTTTGTTGAGGGGCTTCATTGCCGCATGAATATCAACAGCCCTCTAAAAAGGATAAAGAAAAAAAATCGAGCCATCACACACTTCTATCATGTATCATGGGCTTGTCTATAAATAGTGGGGTTTGTGACGTTTTATCGATCTTTTTGTATAGGATCTACTATATGGAGTAAATGTCATAGTTACACAGTGGGCTCTCGTTCGTTTCAATCAGTTCTACATTCGTTCATAGCTATGCAGAATGTATTCCACATGTAAATGAAATGTGTCAATAGGATTACATAGGCTGAATAAAGAGACCCAGTTACTCATGAAATTGCCAGTTCCGAAGTCTTTCGCCTCCTGAGTGTATTCCAATACTGACGTAAGAACCGGCCTAAACTTTCCATCAATTAATGGTACTAACATTTGTATTTATTGGTCTAATTAATTGAAAAGAACTCTTCACGTCAAAGAAAGAGGATTTGTCATCTGAATTGCAAGGATAATGACTTTTTTTTTAAAAATAAGAGTTCTAAAAAGTATGGGATAATTGCAACTGACTTCTCTTAATCATTATTTTTCCCCATGCTCCCATAAAGTTGAGATTAAGCGAAGTTGACTGTATGTCAGATCCACTACTTCTATACCATTAACATTCTGAAAACACACACACACACACACACACACACACACACACACACACACACACACACACACACACACACACACACACACACACACACACACACACACACANACAAAAGGATTTTACATGGACTTAACAGAACCGAACGATTCGTCTTATCGTTGTTTTTTTTAAGCTACTTTTCTTTCTCCCTCCTGAAGTTTTCAGTTTAAAGTTGAAAACTCCATCGTCTTAAGTTGAGCTTTGATACGGTATAGAAAATGGCGTCTACATGCACTCATGTAATACCGCAAGAAAGAAACTTACTTGATTTTGAAGGTTTGAATCTGTTAGATAGTGGAACTTCGCCAGTTGGTTGAAAGGAGTCAGCTTTTTTATTTTTTTTTTGGGTCAGAGTATTTAATGGGAAGAAAACAAACCTGTGGCATGTCTGCCACGTTTATCGTAATACCAGTACATGTATTTTGGAAATAGGTCGATTCTTGAGGGGAGACTCAAATCATCACGATGCTCACACAAAGCTCAAACAAACACTGGGTAGAGTCACATAAATTAATTTGATGCTCTTTCTACTAGAAAGCTGGCAAAATGGCGACCAGAGCGGTATCATTATTTTATTTTCTTCTGCAAAATGATCGACAGTCTAGTTCAGCCGACTGTCTGCAGATATGCAATGAAGCAGTGCTCTGTCCTTGACCTTGACCTCATTGTGACATACCTATTAAGGGAGATCACTCCGGAGTGTTGTCTCATATGTTTAGGCAAACCGTTTTTACGAGAAGTTTTTCTAGCGCCATTTCTATTCAAACTTCTTAACTGGATTACACTGGTGGATACAATGGGTCGAACGTGTTGCACTTTTCACATATGGACGCATTGGGGTGTCAAGGCGTATTCAACTCCATCCACTTCCTTCCCCAACCCATTCACCCCAACCAGAGGTATGGCAAATATTTTTATACTTCTTGTGATTTCCAGTCGAAAGTTCATTCTGTCTCTTTCTGGTTGACATTCGTTCTTAAAAGGAGGAGAGGGGGGTGTAGGCAGGCGAGTACTCTCCGCTCCCATCTCTATACCTTCCTCCACTCAGAGAAGCCCTAGATCTGCTATACGCTCCTCTCTCTCTCTCTCTTTCTCTCTCTCTCACTCTCTCTCTCTTTGTGTCTCTGTGTGTTTCTGTGTGTCTCTGTGTCTCTGTCTCTGTCTCTGTCTGTCTGTCTGTCTGTCTGTCTGTCTCTCTCTCTCTCTCTCTCTCTCTCTCTCTCTCTCTCTCTCTCACTCTCTATCATAGGCAGGAAGTATATATTCTTAAGAGGAGAGGTGGAGGTTGATGTAGGCAGGTGGTGCTCACTGCCCCCTCCCCCCACTCGGATAATTCCTAGATCCGCCACTGTTTGCATAGTTACATGCACCACAACCCCCACCATTTAGTACCCGCTGCGTGGTATGTTACCTGCCTGTACCCGGGTTTATAAGCTCATGAAAACGTTGGTGGCTATTTTTAGCGAACATCTATTTTGTAGTATGTAAACTGATTCCAGTGACCTTTTTTTGTTACAAGACAAGGTGTCGTTTTCATGTCAGTATGTATTTTTAAAAAATTTTTATTGTGTGCAGGGGTCCTTAGAATTTGTTATTTGTTGTTTTTTAGTTCAGTTTTAGTCCCATCTGATGTTAACTGTATACTACTGTGTTTTATTATTTTATTTTATATTTCTCTTAAACAGATTTTTACATTTCTAACTTTCCAACCTGTCACACTGTCTCCATCTTTTTATACTACTTTATTTCAGCATGTAGTCTATATTGTACTGTATTTCTCTAGGTATGTAGTTTTACTAGACATCGCCCCGTGTGAAATTACCTTTATCCTCGATTACTTCCAACTTTCCTTTGTGGTATTTTTTTTTATTTAGGCTTAACGAAATAAAACTGTTGAGAACCTGGGCATTAACGATGGCATCTCTTACCATCGTAAGAATTACATTAGCGCATTGGTGCTTAATACACCCTTAGTTGCTTTCGGCATACAGATTTAATGCAATTCTTAGGACGGTAAGAGATCCCATCGTTAATGCGCAAGCTCTGACGTCTTAAAAACTTTAGACTTGGACCGCTCCCAGTAAATATGCCAGTTAATTTATAAACTTGAAGAACAAATGCATTTTGATGTGCCCAAGGTGCTTAATGATGAGGAAAATTAACAAAATTAAAGAGGAGCAGAGAAGGAAAGTGGGAAGTACTCACGTAAGACAATGTTATCACAGATATAGTTGAGGAAGGGCTTAATCCCCCTCTGTGTGTAAGTGTCTGATTGTGTGTATGTGTGTGTGTGTGTGTGAATGGATTGATTGAGTGTGTGTGTGTGTGTGTGTGTGAGGGAGAGAGTGTGTTTGTGTGCATGTGTGTGTGTTTGTATGTGTAAGTATGTGTATGTATTGGGTGTATAGTGTGTACATGCGCTTGGATGTGTGGATGTGAATGTGTCAGTGTGTGTATATGTGTCTCTTTGTGTGGGTGCCTGTGTGTGTGTGTGTGTGAGTATGTTTGTGTGTGTGTGTGTGTGTATGTGTGTGTGTGTGTGTGTGTGTGTGTGTGTGTGTGTGTGTGTGTGTGTGTGACTGCATGCATAGACAGCTGTCGGACTGAGTGTGCGTTGAGGTTGAAGAATGATTATTATGGCAGACCTCAGTGTGTGGTTTAGACATCCAATCAGTGTTGTTGTTTTGTTGGTTTTTTTTTAAATCGATCAGTATTATGTTTAGTATTCCATTCATACCCTTTGATGTGAACAGTGTGTCTTCGCTCTCATATGGTGCCAGCAACGAACAGCTGTGATATCTGAGGGCTTAGTTAATATTTTATGAAGTTTTGTGTAAAGATACGAACAGCACAGGCTGGCTTTTTC
>JAWQUT010000242.1:310678-332362 GCA_033807755.1 Ellobium chinense
CCTCCCCACACACACCCATTTTTATCCTTCGAATGTCTCTGAAGCTGGGCGTGATATATGAAAAGTAACTGACAGCTTCATCAAATCAGTATACGAATATTGGAATCACCTTGTCATATTTCACAAGTTTACTCTATGTGGTTTAGCCTTTAATATCTAATCACCCGATCCTGGGCCCGATATAGCCAATAATACGCGAAGGATGCAGTCAAGAGACGCACCTGTCACAGGCATTCACAAACCAACGTACAACAGCATGTGGAGACAGAAAAAGATAGTCAAAGTGTAGACACACAGACAAGCAGGCATGCAGGCAGACACGCAGGTCTTCTGTGTGACAATAATGTTATGTGGAATGAAGAGGCATAGATGACTTTACTAAAATACTCATCCAAGCCAAAATATGATAGGCAGTGGTTAATGGCAACTTCCACTTGATTGCGAAAGTTCACAGACAACAGAATTCTGCAGGTTCTGTAGTTTGCTACAGGACGTTGGAAAACTGCAACTTCCCTATAATCGCAAGCTTTCCGATTGGAAGAAGATGCTGCTAATCGGCTTGACTGCACTATATCAGAAATATTGCCGATATATTGTGTCAAAATTGCTTTTTGGTCCTCCTACGCTAGGTTAGTATGAGAATTGATCTTCTTTCGGCCTGACACTAATCTTTGCCGATGCCTTGACAGTTAAACGTTTTTTTAATGATTTAGCGCCATTTTTTATATAAGCATTATTATTACTCTTTCTCCTTTTCTGATAAATCATAAACATGTTACAGCTGTGTTGGATAACAGTACATTGTCGATGCACAACAGAAACTTTGGCTGGTCACGCTATCTCCCTTAGCTCCATCGTCCACTCCCAGCCACTGCTCCCTCAATATGTGTTTTTGTTGTTGTTGTTATTGGTAGGGCGAAAGTTGAGGACAGTAAGGGGTAACCAACGGTGCATGTTCAGGGAAAATTAATGAGACACGAATTGTCTGCACCTCCTCTATGCACAAAACCTGCATGAAAGATAGACAGTTTTCTTCCTAGGTATTCACTGAACGTTAAGATAAGATAAGATAAACTTTATTAATCCTTCCGGAAATTTGTCTTGAACAAGTGCACAAAGACAATATTCAAACAATACATCAATAATGAACTCTGGTAGGCTATAAAACTAACATACAATGTCATACTGACTCATAATACGCAAACATAACACACACACATACACACCGCACACATACTCACGCACACACACATCCGTACTCACACACATACACATACAAACCACACACACACACACGCACACACACATCATCCATACACACACACATACACACACAAGCCCACACACACACACACACACACACACACACACACACACACACACATACATATATACCTACACATACCTACTAACTCTCACATTCTCCCAAACACTATTACTCCTAAGTTTCCTTGACGTTGAAAGTACAAAGGATTTCCTGTACCGCTCGGTTCTCGCGTAAGGTTGTAAAATACGTTTACTTCTTTGAGATTTAATATATTCGTCATATAGGGGGTGAGTGATATCATGAAGTATATTTTTGGCTTTCTTCACGGATATTTTATCATACAGATCATCGAAAGATGGTAGATCATTATTGATTATCTTTTCACATTTATGTATGATTTTATTCAGTCTGTCTTTGTCTCCGCTTGTAATACCTCCACCCCAACAACTGATCCCAAATGTTAAAATACTTTGAAAATTGTAAAATATGGTCATTACAGTTGTGTTCACATTAAATGTTTTGAGTTTTCTGAGAAAATACAGTCTTTGGTTAATTTTTTTACACAGAGAGTCAATATGTGGATGCCAATTTAGCTTCCTATCGATGGTTATACCAAGATATTTATATTGTTCAACCATATCCACAGATTCGTTTTCTAAAGTTAATGGTAATATTGTATCTTTCTTAATTCTGAAATCGATTATCAACTCCTTGGTCTTACGTACGTTCAACGTCAAGAAATTATCTGTACACCATTGCGTGAAACGCTCCACTTCATCACGGTAGTTCTCCTCTACTCTAATGGCGAGTAGAAGAATTACTCATTTTCAAAGAAGTACTATCGGTATTCGATATATTCGACCTCATATTTCAGTTCCATTTCTTTTGAACTTTTGTTGACTTTACTGCTAACACAGACACACAAGAAATATACTTGTATTAAAGAATGCCTTCATTGAAATCGATATTTTAGTTTAATTGAGTTCAGTATAGGGGGACTCTACTATACTCAGAACACTTGTCAATGTAGGCCTATAATGATTATATTGCAGGGATCGCTACCTGATCATGTTTTTAATGGGCACATTTCATTATGGAATTGAACTGAATTGCGTAGTACTGTATAAGGGCTCTGTCTCTTTCCATATTATCCTTTACCCTCGTTTGCTCTTTCTTCTTTACCGACATTATCATCATCTTTTCATTATGCACAGTAATTAAGTACCAACTGAGACACATGGGTCTTCACTTAGAATAGCCAACGGTGCTAGGAATGAGTGCTGCCTACTGATTAATACTGTCTACTCACGTGAAACTTCTTATCAAATTGATGTGTTTTTTGCTCATGTGTTAAACCTATAACGTAGGACTGGGAGCCATAGCTTGCTCCTACACAGGTCCCAGACGAGTGACATATATCAATCAGTCCACTGAGGGCCCAAGATGTAAAATAGAAGACTGTCCTTTGCCCGGTCGGATATTTCCTCAATTCTCAGAAGTTTTCTTTCTTTTGTGGAGAGTGGGAGACATGAGGAGATGCTACACTGAGGAGAATGGGGGCGGATGGAGAGAGGGGTAAAGTGCCCGAAAAATTCAACAAGGGGAACAAGTAAGAAAGAAAGAAAGAAAGAGAGAGAGAAAGAAAGAAAGAATCGAATCCGCAACCTTGGCATCGATACCCATCGTGTCGCCTTGTGCTTGGTTTATGGAGGCCGCCATTTCTCCGCCATACCAAAGATCTAGTGTCCAGACAGAGGTTACCTGGGATCGAATCTGACCAAAGCCTCATTATTTCTTCGTTCCTTTCGTTTTTTAGTCTGTACGTATTATTATTATACTCAGAGGCGAAAGTAACGCGAAATGTCCATCGTGCTAACAGAGCAAATAAAAGTTTCCAAATGTGAGTACTATTTACATATCCTATTGAGCAATGGTCTGAACCCTCTAAAGCGACCTCATTCGAGCACTTCAGTGTTTTGATTGGTCGCTTACGCCACAAACAAGTAAACAATGAAAACAGCCCACGGGTACTCACTTGTAACATCGTTCGATTTCTGAGTTTGTGCTCATGAGGTCACGTAGGCGTGGCCTATAAATTCGAAGCCTCGAAATGTAAGATTCAGTTGAAACAGAAAGCAGTATCAAGATGCCAAGACTTTTACCGGAAAACCGTGAGAGGGCCATTGGACGGCTGCAGGCTGGTGACTCAGTTGATCGTGTGGCAACTGCTCTAGGCGTCCACGTGTCCACCATCTACAGACTGCAGAACCGGTTTCGAGCCACCAACGCCACCAGGGATCTCCCCAGAAGTGGTAGACCAAGGGCGACAACTGCTGCCCAGGACCGCCTCATCGTGCGCCAGAACCGGGTAGATCCGTTCCAGACAGCCGCTGAGACCGCCCGGAACACCATCGGAAGAACTGGACGAGCACTGAGTAGCAGAACCGTGAGGCGGAGATTGCAAGCTGCGGGCCTCCAGTGCAGGAGGCCATGTCGTAGACCAGTTCTGACCCCTCGGCATCGCCGTGACCGCCTTCAGTGGGCTCAGGCGCACGTCAACTGGAGGAATAGACAGTGGAGACGAGTGCTGTTCACAGACGAGAGCAGATTCTGCGTTGACCCTGCAAATGGACGCATCCGTGTGTGGCGCAGAGACCTGATGCGCTACGCCAATGCCAACGTCTTAGAGAGAGACCCTTGGGGAGGTGCAAGCGTCATGATTTGGGGAGCAATCGCCCTGAATCAAAGGATTGGACCAGTCGTCTTCCAGAATCTGGGTCGTGGACAAGGAAATGGGGTCACAGCTCAGCGATACATCGCCCAAGTTCTTCAGCCTCATGTGGTGCCCTTTTTCCAGAGGCATCAAAACTTTCTTTTTCAGCAAGACAATGCGAGACCTCACACTGCCCGTGCAACACAACAGTTTCTGGGGCAGAACAACATCAATCTTTTGCCTCATCCGTCCCGTTCGCCTGACCTCAACCCCATCGAACACGTTTGGGATGCTATCCAGAGAGAGCTCAACCAGCTGAGACCACGACCACGCACAGCTCCTCAACTGGCTGCAGCCATTGGCCATGTGTGGGCGCAGATCCCAAATGGACAAATCAACACTCTAGTCAGCTCTATGACACGAAGATGCAGAGCTGTCATTGCAGCCAACGGAGGTCACACGCGGTATTGACTTTATGCTCCAAGGTCAAAGTCATAGACTCAATCCAGTGACGTAAAACAATTACTGAAACATTCATCCACTGACACGCTTACGAGTGTTGAAATTTGAAAAATTAAATTTCACTTACAAACTATGATAAACCGTTGTTAATTTTAGTGCACTCTTTTCGTTATTAATGTTTCGCGTTTCTTTTGCCTCTGAGTGGCACTTTTGTGAACGTCCGTTGACAGCTGATAACTGACAGTCCTGTTCAGATGTATAGTTTTTCATCTTTCATCTTATCTTCCTCCTCTCTCCTCTCTCAAACCATCCTAATCACTTCAGCTTCCTCCTACTTATTCTTTCCTTCTTTCTCTCTTTCTCTCCTCCCCCTCCTTTCCAAAGGCCCCTAGCTCGTAAGAGAGTGACTGAGTGAGTGAGTGAGAGAGAGAGAGAGAGAAAGAGAGAGAGAGAGGGTGTGGGGAGGGGGAGGGAGTTAGGAAGGTGGAATATACATTGGAAGTTACAATTTTGTACTTTTATCAAATAAAATTCAATCAGTCAGTCAGTTATTCGGTCATTGAATCACATCATTTAATTAGTCTGTCAGTCTTTAAACTTCTCTGTCTGTCAACGCGTCGTGTTACCTTGTCAGTGAAACCTTGGAAGAGACGATTGGAGCTGGAGGAGTTGGGGGAATGAAGACACAGTAAGAGAGAGAGAGAGAGAGAGAGAGAGAGAGAGAGAGAGAGAGAGAGAGAGATCTGGCCAAGCGCTTGTAGCCTCAGATGCGCCTATGTCTTCAGCACCTCGGCCTAGATGCTGAATCAACCTTTTTACGCTAAGACTCACGGGAAGAAAGTCAAACCAATCACGTTATTAATTTGATCATGTAACTCATCTTCAATGGCTTTCGCGTAGAGAAATCCCATGTCTTGTTACTAAATATAAACCACTCATAACCGGGTGACCATCTGGTTCCCTCAAGACAAGATCAAACTGCCAGTATTTGACGTGCCAGCTTGTACATTACAGAATGAAGAATGTCAGTTATTTTCAGTTGCAATGTGGCCATTCTCATTTGTATAATCACATTCACGATCAGACAGGAGCAGCTAATCGATTTCCTCTCGCATTGTTAACATTCCCTGTCACCTCCACTACTGCATGTTATCTCCGTAGGCGTAAAAGGTCCTATGTCACAAATTAGGTCAAGTGCTCATTATTTCTTGGTAGTATTTTATGCACAAAGAGTGAGCTCATATTGATGACAGTGCTGAAATTTTATACAAGAGCTCAGAACCTTGAGGATATAAAAATGAGGGATGTACAGGGCTTCTGGATGAGGGTAGCCTTGGCCACGTGAATCGGGTAATGTAACACTGTAACTAATGCACCATTTTGTACTCTAGCGCGTAGTCTTCCATGTCAAATCCAAAGACAGTTGCACCTGAATTGCGCACAAAGTCATGTTCAAGACAGACTGATCTAATATCCCGGGTTGTTGTTTTTTTTTATTTGGCTTGCATTGAACATGCCTTGAAACTCTGCTGCAGGTCTATTTGGATATGATATGTCAGATTGCGCGCCAAAGTGCAAAATCGTACATTATTTATAGTTGTACATTAGCCTAGTCACGTGAACATGGGGAGGTGTTGCCTAGACCTCACTGTATGAGGAGTTGTCTTTTCATTCGTATTCATTCGTGTTTTGTATTGCTCTAATGTGAGCAACTAGGAAGTGTGTCAGACTCAAGGGTACGCAGCAGGTTTACACGTGGAAGTTAGAAAACAATATTCAGGCAGTAGATATTTAAGATTTAATCTGCTGTGAAGCTAACGTCTCCGTGGTGTAGTGGTAGCACGTTTAGACTTGCAAGCTGAGAGACCCGGAGTTTGATTCCCGGCAGGGACAGGACATTTTCCAGTGTTAGGTTTATTTGGCCTTCTTCTCAAAGTAGTTGATCTTTCACAGTACATTTGTGAGATTCCTTATGGCATATTTTCCAGATTACTATCAGATTAGGCTCACATTCTATTCTGTTAATGAGAGTGAGATAAAAACTAGAGAACAAAATTTGCCTTTCCACATGATTACATTAAATCTCATATTTAGAAATACAACGTTTTACGTCAACACGGACGGAATGGAATATCATAGAAGTGGAAAGAGCTGGGGTTGTGACTTTAATAAAGTCCTGAATGGGCATACAGTATATATATTTAAATACTTGCACTGATCACACCGGGCCCCGAGGCCAGATTAAGACCCCCAAGTGACCGAGGTACTGGATAATTACTACGGTGATCAATGGCCTTTTTGCCTTCACCAAACCGCTGAGGTTTGAACGGCGCAGGTGAGAAAAACATTGCACATGGTGAAACCTCATTTCATGAACGTCATATACTTTTAAAAAAGCCACATACTCATTAAAATGCGGTGGTACTGAGGTACTCAAAAACTCGAACTCGTCACATGCTCGAAATTTTAAACTGATTTCCTGTTATTCCAGTTCCTACTGCATTTCTCTACTTGAAGAAAAAATGTTGCATTTAAACGAGGTTGCTATTAAGTGACTTGCAATTAAACAGAGTCGACTTTTTTTTAAAGCAAATCACGTAAATGGACTACTAATCTAGATCTACATAAGTTCAAACCGCGGTGTTGGGCAGTATGACAGTTGTATCAGATGCAGAGATAGCGTAGCCCCAGATCTAGACGTTTAAAACAGAGAAAGACAATTTGTTGGACCAACGTACATGGCCAAACTGTAGACATCTTCCTGCTCACGTCCAATTTCCTGTGATCGTCTGGCTACTCACGGGGCCACACCGAACAATGCACATTCTCCGCGTCGTTAATTTGTCCTCCATCGCGCCAGCGGCTCGCAGAATGCTATTGATCGGCTCTTATTAGCGGGAACAACGAAGACTCTTGAGCGCATTATCTTTCGCGTTCAGAAGTCAAAAGGCAACGGCAGCAAGCCACAGCCCCAACAGCACTGCTGTTGGCTTTCTTATGCAACTCACTGTGACCTGGAATTAGCTTTGTTGGCTTTATTTTTCCAGAGTTTTAGCCGGCATGTTGCTGGAGCGAGAGTGGATACCCTGTTCAGGATTTGTTAAAGACTGCTCCACTGGTGAGATCAAGGCCGAGATCAAGGCTTCTGATTGAATTCTTTTCAGTCAGGGCTTTTGGATAAGATAGTTCACGGTCATATAGCTAGTTGTTAGAGCGGCGATTTTTCACGATGGATGTAGGTCAACCGCACGTATGATATTTCTCTTCTGAAGGTGGAATACCCCATATGAATTCTCTCTATTTTCAGGTGAGCCAAATTCTGGTTGTGTGTTTTTTTGTTTTTTTTAACAAAAAGACTTACAATAGCATTGCCGGGCTATTTTTATTTGGTCCATGCGGCTTCCCGAGAGGGACTCTCCTCCTGTTCTACGGGTGGTTCTTAGCAAAGAAAGTACCAGGGGTATGTTATTGGTTGATGCGCGTCAAACTGGAAGTTAGTTTGAAATGTGACATGTGCGATCACCGGAAAAGAAAGTTAGGAAACATGGCGGCAATTATCTACGGTTTCAAATTTATTAGTGGAACGTCTTACCAGCGGCCTTGTGTCAGAGGAGGATGTGGCAAGTATCAGTGGTGTATGTGTGCAAATGAATGAGGCAAAGATGTAAGTATAGCAATATCACTTGCATCAGTACATTATTTCTTTTTTCTTTTCCGCATTAGTGGCCCCTACAGTTTCGGGGCCATAGGCTGTAACTTATTTAGCTCATACGAAAATCCGGCACTGTACAGTAGATTTGATAATCTCGAATTTCAGGTGCCTGGCTAGGAAATTCTAATTTGTGAGGTAAATTTAATATCGGAATCTTGAGAAAAGGAACAGAGGTTTGTAACGAACAGGCTAGGATTCCAGGATATGACGCTCGAGATACATATAGTCTAGTGAGGTTCTGCTATTGGTGATTGTGGAATTCAATATTTTATAATATTAACCCTCTAATGCTCAGCGTATTATATCTTATACATTTCGTGGAACAAAGAAAAAACAAACTTCGATCATTTTGATGCTTGTTCCAGCGTAGTGGACCCAAAAGTGATCCAAAAACTGAAGCTCAGAATTTGTGTGCCATCATAAATAGGCCTGGGCACTAGAGGGTTAAGATCTCTTCAAGACCTCCTCGTGAGCTACCTTGGAAAGGGGGAAAGGGGAAGGGAGAGGGGAGGGCTTGAGAAGGAATTGAATATATATTTTATCAGGTAAAGGGATATAAGCATTATGGGATATCGATGTCCTGGTCTGCAAATCCACTGTTTGTAGTGCGAGATGATAAGTTCAGAATCGTTGCCGTATTCGTAGCTGTTGATAGCGTATATGACCTCTCCTCTTTCCTATCTACGCTATTGCAAGGCTTAACATCTTTACTGAGAGAGTTTTGTCCCTCAGGACAAATAAATGCTGATTGCCACCTGTATTATTTCTCAAATGTATCATTCGTAAAGCTCCAAAGTCCACGGAAATAGACGTAGAGTGACGGCTATTTGCGGTAATGATGAATTCATGTGTTTAAGGTCTTCGTAGATCTAGGTTACTTCGTCACTTGGTTTCAGGACTGACATAATGGCACGTTGGGTAATCCCACGTGTTAGTACTCCGTCTACCCCAGTAGATAGCGCAGCTTGTGAAGGCTAACATCGAGATTAATTTTTATGTTTGCCATGTACCCTAACTTTAGTAGGAGCGTTAGTAAAAGGATGTGCGGGGAGCACAAGACAGAAGAGAGCTCCCTAATACATCAGCAAAGTCAAGAGCAGCAGAGTTAGGGTTATGATCGAAGTTTGGGAAGTCCCTAGATTTTAACCAAGGCTTTTCACAGAGGATGGTTTTCATTCATGGTACTTCTTGTGAAAGTCCTATTTGATGTAGGACACTTGTAAACAGGTGATTTTGTATAGCCTGAAATTTAGAAATGGGGCTTCTAGATTGCTAAAATTTGTATCTCAGGAAGAATTCCGAATGAGACTCACTCACATTGACGACCCTATCTCGACGGACATCGGGGTTAGGAACTCGCCTCGATTGATGCTCCTGTGTTGATGAGTATTAGTGTTAGGGTTAAGGGTAGAGTCAGGGATAGGGTTAGGGACCGGGGTTTGGGTTGTAATCATAGGCATGAGATCTGGTTAGAAGTGTGAGTCTAATTCGGAATTCTTTGCTGTATGTCTTGGCGACAATGTAAAGATTCTCCTAAACCAGATGGGAGTTCGTATAGCATACACCTCAGGGATTTCCCAAACATGGATAATTTGATAATTTATAACTCGGAAGATCCTGATGCTGGTACATTATGGTTACATTATGTATACTTGAGTTAACCCCTCTTCCCTCAGGGGTAGATATTACGTAGTTAAGGAACCCCCCCAGGGTAGACTAAAGAGACATAACAAAAAAGAAACAGGTAAACCGTGGGTACATGGTTCTCAAGGCCTTACCGTTCATACCAGACTGGGGCGTGTGAAAGGGGGGAGGAGGAACTTCGAACCAAGGGATTGCAAACCCAAGACCAGAGGAAAGCAACTACCGCTGTAAAATGGAAGGGAGAAACCTTAGTAATTCCAAAAAGGAAAGCTTCGAGTCAAACGCGCAGTGAGGCCGTGGGTCCGGCGAGTTAACTTCAGAGTACAGCAAGCACGCAGGTCGACGAAATACAGTTTTCATATGGTGCAGATAACTCCTCTGCCCCTTTCCTTTTCACGAATCATTGACGTAGTCCTCTGAACAAAATAACTCATGTGAGCTGCCCTAACCAATTGCGTCTAGAGTCTGGGAATTTTTTTAAATTTTTATTCTTTTTACTTTGCCACTTTAACATTTTAATACTCACTGGTCTACTCTTTGACAGCCTCTGCCCGTAAGCTTTTTCAACCTCATTCCGATTCCCACGTTGCGTAGGATTTATAATGGGTGAACAGTGACGACCAATGATACATTATTTGTAAAGCGGGCGCGATTCCCAAAGGTGATTTCAGTCATCAATATTCAGTGCTTCAGACATGGGAAGTGTAGCCTACAACGACAAGGAACAATTAACCTCCAGACAATAATCAAATTCTGGGTCGCCCCAGCCAGTTCGCGACTGACTATCGAGGGTGGCGTAACTGAGTTCCGAAAGTTTGGTAACTCCAGGGCTGCGCTTGTGAAATCCCTGCGGAGTCACGAAATGGTCGCCCTTGTGTTCTGTGGGCGGTCCATAGCAAAAGAAGTACAGTCAGTCTCTAGGCAAGCCAAGATCACTGCGAATAATGAGGAAGAGCAAAAAAATAGTGCACTGACTTGCGAGTGGTGTTCGCTGTACTTGTATCTTTGCCCTATTCATTATCATACAAACTACATCCTCTTCCAATACAAGAATAAGATGTTATGAAACCGTAGATGGTTGTCGCCATGTCAGCGAGTTCGTTCTCTCTCTCTCTCTCTCTCTCTCTCTCTCTCTCTCTCTCTCTCTCTCTCTCTCGATCTCTCTCTCTCTCTCTTGCTCTCTTTCTCTCTCTCTCTTGCTCTCTCTCTCTCTCTCTTGCTCTCTTTCTCTCTCTCTCTTGCTCTCTCTCTCTCTCTCTCTCACTCTCTCTCTCTCTAAAAAGTGTGCACCCTTCCTCACTATGACTGGTGCGCACCAAACAAAAACGTATCCAGGCTTCAGCTCTTCCATGACATTCTGGATTGTCACCATGGTCATTGCTACGGCTTCCTTTAAAGGGACAATGATAGTTATTTGTTTCACAGCCTAATAAGTCCACCAAATTTTTTTACATAAACTTTAAACGGCGCATAATTTTCTTTTCGCCCGAGTTTCTAAGAAACACACATATCGGGATTATCACCCTGCTCTCTCCACCATTTCTCGTGCTGCATGATGTCAGAAGGTTACATAGGCTAGCAGACGACTGGTCCAGACGTTTTGTGCATGCTTCCGTACCAATTGTCTGGTAGCTTCTCTCGCTTTAATGACGTCATACAGCACAAGTAATTGTGATGTACGCACGGTGAAAATCCCGACATTCTAGCGATGTTTTCTCAGAAATGGTCGAGCGAAAGGAAAATATACGTGGTTTAAAGTTTTTGATAAAATAATGTGGATTTTTTTAGACTGAAGCAAATATCTACCCCTGTCTCTTTAATGTCGCGTACAGCAGATGCCCTGTCCGGCGACCAGTGGAACTCCCGGTTGGACACTCCTCTGGTACCACGGTGGTATCACGGGTGATACTCCACCTCCACCAAACACTGGATATAACCGTATGACCAAGTCGATAGTCTTTCTTAATTATGCTCTCTAAGAGACATTGTCCATTCCACGGGAAAAATAAGGTTCCTTAAGGACTTTGTTGTCTTTAGAAGTTTAGGTACGTGGACTTTACAAGCACTAATAGACCAGTCTATAATTTTGAGCTCGTGAAGAATTCGACTAGGGGTGTAAATTCGTAAAGAGTTCTCGGGTGATAACATTACGAGGATGGGTGGGCGAGTTTTTCTAGGGCACAAAGTTGACTGTCGAGATACCTTACTGTTTATATTTAGGATAGGGGTATTATGGCTCAACAGCCATACTACTGCGTGGACATTATTAAAATTTTGACCGGACCACCAGATTACCATGTGGAGAGTTATAAAGTTTTGGCTCGTCACCCAGACTACCTCGTGGAGAATATCAATAAAAATCTGGCTGGACAGCCACACAGTAAGATTTTCTAATGTGACAAACCTCAGCAACCTGCTTCTCAACAAGGTAGAAATTGTTTATAGAGTGGTTCATCAGAGAAATCTTTCTTCAGATTTTGAGTCATTATGATAATTCACTGAGTTAGAAAGCCAGTTGTCAGTATGAGTGAATTCTGGTACATGAATAAACTGGTAGTTGGAATAGGGGAGATAAATCAGCAGAAAAAAAAATGTGCGTCTCGATTAAAAGATACACTCCAGCCAAACTACACTGTGGGATGTATTCTGGCTGTTTAGATTGTTTATCACTGTACACTGCGGTAATGCCTTCACAGGGTATGAACATCATAGTGTTTGTCCTTGCAATGTGACAAAGATTAACACTAGTATCTATAATATGACATAGATATCATAGTGTTTGTCCTTGCAATGTGACAAAGATAAACAGTAGTAGTCGTGTAAAATATGATATAGATATCATAATTTTTGTCCTTGCAATGTGACAGTCATAAACACTAGTAATAGCTTATAATATGAGCTTCAACCACCTACCAGCCATGGTACTCGGGAGTGATCTGTCGCACGTTGTACAAACCCTTTCCCTTGGCTGGAATTCCAGCGGGCAGTTTAATCTCGTTACTTTAAGTCATAATACAGTTCATTCATCATGTAGGTTCTGTTACTGCCATTGCCATAAGCCACATTGGAGGATTCTTTGTTTAACTGACATACTTACAATGCCTAATGTGGATTATAAAAAGAGTGTTTTAATTTATGTGAATTGCCCTTTTTTAAGGGAGCCTCTGACCTGTGTCTGTCCAGAGAACAGGGGCATATAAATAAAAGAAAAATGCTTGGACATCGGTCTCACCAAAACCTCCCAAGATGAAGATAGGATAAGAAACTCTCTTACTCGGAGAGCGAGGCAAAAGAGGATCTTCAGGGGAACATACTCCTGTCTAACAAGTGTTTCGGCTGTCTGACTTCCTGACACTCTAAAGGAACTGGGCCACACTATCTGAGTTCCTTATTTTCCCTCTTTATCAATACGCCTTCCCCCTCGACATCGTTCAAATGAAAGAATAAACTAACGGGCAAAATTTCTGACCAAAACTACTTAACTTAATATGCGCACCTTTCCATCACTTTTTTTTGGACTATTTATATATATATATGAGTGTGTGCTCTTGCTTGCACCAAATCTTATATTCAATGAACGCACCAGGGTGCAATAACAAAGTGAAATAGCACAATACCACACGCTGTCATTCTCCATGATGGATTTGTCACCAGCGATCTCGGTTTGGAAGAGGCTTGCATTTAGTCTGAAAAATATAAATCAATGTGTGTTTGAAATTAAATCTCTTACCCCTAATCGTAAATCAGTCACCAGCTTGGAGAGTCCCTGGGGAAGGAATTCAGAATGAAACTCACACCATCCCCTGACCGGAACTCATGCCTACTAATACAATCCTAACCTTACCTCTAACCCTAACCCTACCAATAACCCTATCTCCTATGCCCATCGAGACAGGAGCATAGGTCGAGGCGAGTCCCTAACACTAAAGTCGCCAAAACAGATGCATCAGGTGTGAGTCTCATTCGACATTCCTCTCGTCCCAGAAAATAAAAACAGTTGCATCTTTAGTCTTTGAGCCTGATCCATGATCATCAAAATCGATCTGAAATTCTGGAAAGCATTTGATCTTTTATGTGGAATACGATCTTAAATTAGTAATGCTGAAATGTTGTGCTTCGCCGCTCTGTCCCGCATGAGACGATATCAATGAGACAATATCAGTGAGACAATATCAAAGTGAAGTGTGCTGCCTTTAACCACTTCCCCGGTATTTGTTTGGTTTCAGTGTGGGTATGCATAGTTCCTATCTTTTTCTCTTACATGAATTTTATACTGGGTAGATGGATCTGCCAGCAATATCTAAGGACTACCCTAAAGATTGCCTGGTTTAGGGTTGGGAGCAGGGTTAGAAAAGAGAAAGCACAAAAGAGAGAATTCCTAGAAAATGATAATGTATACAAACCTTTCCAATACAGTAGTGCTTTGGGAAGGAATTCTGAACGTGACTCACACACCTAATCGGAACCCCTGCCTTCTAATACTGTACAACCCATACCCTACCCTAAACCCTACCTCTAACCCAAATCCTGCCCCCAAGCGTAATCCTAATGCCCGTCAAGACAAGAACATAAGCTGAGGCGAATCCCTGACTCTACTTTCCATCGAGGCAAAAACACCAGATGTGAGTCTCAATCGGAATTCTTTTCTCTAATCCTACCTCTGCCCCTAACCCAAACCCGAGCACTAGGAGAGAGAAGCCCTGAATATTGCCGACCGATCTTGTGTAATCTAACCACTGTTTTCCTTTTTCTAAAACCTCCAGATCTGGCTATGAACACGAACACCCCCTATACCAGCTAAAATGGCGATGACCTTCTCGCAGTTCCTTCAGGTGATACCTTCTGGCGTCATCGCCTATTTCCGGTCCCAGACAGTGTGTGCCTCTGAAGGTCTCCTGTGTGTGGACCAAGTGCCTGATGTCCTCAAGGAACCGTACATCTTCACGGGCTACCGGAAGCTGGGTCAGCCCTGGAAATATTACCTCAACAGCATTTTCTTTGTGAGTTGCTTTATTTGTGCATTGGGCTTAGCTACTCTACTGATGATGGTGGAGAGGAAGAGATGAGGTAGAAGATGATACTCTCAGATTAATCCCAATGGAAGAAGCGAGTATTCCTTGAAATTTTGGCGAATCCGTAAGTTTTTCCCATTCATTCATCAGTCAGTATTGTTTGTTGGCACGCTTCTTTATAATATAATAACAACAGCAATTCCTTTCTAGTCTTCTAATGGTGACTGCCTTAAAGATTTTTTGCTTCTTTTGTACATAATGGTAAATGTGGTGATGATGACAAAGACAGCCGTTCCGATGGCAGCTAAGTTGACGACAGAATGAAGGACAAAGATGGTGACTCTGATGTTGGGGGAGAGGATGTGTTGGTGTCTGTGACATCGAAGGCGATTGAGATGGACGTGAGCGTGGTTGGCACGGTGATACGAGTACTATTACAACGTCACTTTTAGCATTGTCTCTGCTCTAAGTCTTTCATTGACTTCTCTACTAAAAATCACATTTCAAATAGTATGTGATTTCAAGAATCAATGCCTCCAATCAAATGCAGGACCAAAAATAGCGAAAGCATTAGCAGCACCACCGCCAACAACAAAAACAACAACAACAACAATAATAACAACAACAGCAACACAAAAACTAGTCTTCACTGTTCCTTTGACTAATGTAAAATGGAGGTACAGTAGAGACACTATGTCACTCATATATATTGACGTTGATATGAGTATGTTTCTCTTGCCTAGCTTCACAATGAATCTATCAACGTCTGGAGTCATGTCATTGGCTTTTTCCTCGTCCTGTACCGTCTCCTGGACTTCCTAAAAGATGTCGACCTTCTACAGGACAAGGAGGCGTGGCCGGTGTTCGGATTTGGCATATGTGTCCTGTTCAATCTACTTGTCAGCTCTTTAGGTAAGCATGCAGATTTAAACATGCTACAGGAGAACAGTGGTTTTCGAGTCTTTCATTGTGTTTTTGTCTGTCTCTCTGATTTCGTGGAGAGGTATGGGAACGGGAGGCAGAAGAGTTGGCTGGCTGGTTGGCTGGATGGTTGGCTGGATGGCTGGCTGGTTGGTTGGTTGGTTGGCTGGCTGGCTGGTTGGCTTGAATGGATGGATGGATGGATGGATGGATGGATGGATGGATGGATGGATGGATGGATGGACATCAACTTACTACACACACACACTCACTCATTCACTTATATATTCACGCACACTCTTTTTCTATGACGAATCAATCCTTGTGATGGTTAATGAGCAAACTCACTCGTGTTCCTCTCTATAACCCTCCTTCAGCACATCTCTTCCACTCCCGGTCACGATGGCATCACTTCGTCTTCTTCCTCCTGGACTACATGGGCGTGACCTTCTATGCCTTCGGGACGGGGATAGGCAGCATGTTTATCTGTTCCACCAAAGGCTACCACGACGCTCTGCTGGGCTGGTTTCTGCCCATGAATGTTCTGCTGAGCTGGTTATCCTTCTACGCTTGCTGCCTGGCCAAGATCAGGCTCTGTCATGATAATGTAAGTATGACACGGCTTGATCTCACGGCTGACCTCTCTAGAACGGCCTAAGTGGTATGACAAACATGTGTTTTGTGTTTTGCTGTGTTTACAGCACTATTGCAAGGCAACAGTGGCCAGTTGTGGCTAATGGTATAAAGGATCTGTTGTTTTTGCATAGCCGATGTAATTTTGCAAAGGCTCTCTTATGGTAGATTAGCCACAGTCCCCCTTTTGTCTCCGGAATACACAAGAGGGGAGTTTTTAACGTATGAGGAAAGGGACGGAGGGGTAAGGGGCTCATAAGGATTTATTGTACAAGGCAATTGCTCATACAAATTATAAGTGGGACAGACGTTAGTAGTTAGTTTGTAGCATTAGATATGGGGCAAATTCTGGTTCTGGGGCGATCTTTCTATAGGAAGATTAAAAGAAAATGAGTGAATATAAGAGGGGAAGAGACAGACAGACAGACAGCGATAGAGAGGGGGGAAGAAGAGAGAAATATATTTGTGATCGATTAATTCCCTTAGAGAAACCGCAAAAATACAGGTGCTGAATTCTTTCTTCCCACCCCTTATATCCGTTTCAAGGCCCTAGACTCAGATGAAAGGTAAGTTGACGTCAGCAAAATGAAGCAATATATGTGATGACCAAAAGCACAGAGAGAAGAGGTCGACAGAGCGGCGAATGATACATCAAAGATACCGCGATATTCTGTTTTGGTTTGCTTTTTGAGGGTGGATCTACAAAAATCATACTTTGAATAACTCGACCCCCGATTTCTTCCCCAGCTGAAAAGAAAGATCATCATGCTGGCGGGTATAGCTCTCCAAGGCCTCTTTATCGCCTTGCCAGCCCTGACGCGCTATTCACGATGCCTGGCCAGTTCCACGTGCAGCCTATCCTCTCTCAACCACCTGACCGTAGTGTTTATTCTTATGTTCCTGTGTGCCATCACCTTCGCCTGCCACTGCCCGGAGAGCTTCGTCCCTGGATGCTTCGACCTCTTCGGGCACGGTCACCAGATCTTCCACGTGGTGGCGGTGGTCGCCATGTTGGCCCAGATCCGGGCTATGGACATTGACGTCAACCTCACGGAAAACGCCAAGCCTTTGCAGCCCAGCCTGACCAACATCTGTGTAGCTTTCTTGACTTTGTTCCTTCTGGAAGTCGCCACGCTCTTGTACTATGTGCAGTTCCTCGTCTTCCGGCGGATGTCTCAGGAAATCCCTCGTGACGATGTCCAGCAGAGTCTTCTGGCTCAGAGACCGTCGTTTTCTTGTCAGCAGAAAGAAGAGGACACGAAAGACAGATGATGATTCTTGCAGTATCAGATATGCTCCACGGCTTTTCCATAGAGTCGATGACGTTCTGAGCTTGAAGGTTTGGAAACTGATGAGAGCTGCAAGACGGTAATGTGATCTGAGAAAGTGCATGAACAATGCAAACATTATCAAGTTGACTTTACTGGTTTTCCAGTCATTCCAGCATTCTTTTCTGACATTATTATGATGCTTTATTGAGTGTGGGAAGAAGACGAGTGTGAGCTAGTGATTCTGGAGCAGGAGATTTTTTACGGTCATTTTAGTCAAAGCCTCAAAACAAAGGAATAAATGAAGGACTCAAACGAAAACTCAGAAAGTCACTGTTACTGAATTTCAGAACTAGATGCTTTTATTACACTTTGGTGTGATTGCCGTTGCCCAATATTAACGAGCGGGACGTTGTTGAGATATCACTTACAGACCAAAATATACAAAAAGTGTGTAGCTTTCGATATCAGTAAAACTGATAAATATGATTTTTCATCTGAGTCCTTCAAATACTTTCTGTTACTTTAATCCTTCTCTCCCTTCCATATTTCCGCTCTCCCTTCTTCCCTCCCCTTTTCTCTTTCCTTCCTCCCTCCATTAGTCATAGTTTCTTCAAAATTACAGGATGCCCTCACCTTCAATAATCCTGTCAGCCTTCATGATACACAGAGTAAAATATGTACACTGTACATGCATGCCGGGTCCTTTTGAGACACCCCAGTAGGAAAGAACGAATACAAAGTGTCATCTTGGCCACATAACAGTGGGCAAATCCACCCAGGCACATGTTTTCCCTATCAACATTCCGTATTTGATCTAGAGATGACTGCTGATACCTTGTTTTCGTCTGTTCCTCACACATGACTGCCAGTGGCGATTCATTGTCGAAACATTTGCATTTGACTGAATGATTCTTTGAGCAAATTCAGCACTGACTGCATGTTGACGGCTAATGTAAACGTACGTCGTTTTTCAGATGAACGAAGTTCGGAAAAAATATGGGCTGTGTGTAGGCTTACAGTTGGTGTGAAGAGGCTTCATGTCTCATTAACTTGCTCGGTACTGAAATGTTTGAGCTATTTCATGAAACGGCCTAAAATTTTGAATGAAATGATACCAGAATTGGCATGTGATCTAATCATTTTTTTTGTTGAAATATGGCCTTAAATGCCAACACGAATGATTTCACACCGTTTTTCATTGAAATGATTTACGCAATCTCTTGGACAATTATTTATAAAGTCATAGTGTAGGTGACAAGGATACAAGTTGTCTATTCTTAGTTATCTCACACGGATTAATCCCAACCAGAGCCTATAGATTAGGTGGGCTTTTCTCTCATGAGTATCACTGCAGATGGACAGACAGTTTCATTCTTTCACTTGTTTATTCAGAATGCGGTTTCTTTGACAACAAATGAATTTGTGACAATGTAAACATGTTGCAAATCAGTACCGATCTGTCGGTCCTGTCCTTCCTCCGGGGTAACATAATGCCGTGGCTCTTTGACAAGGATCTCAGATATCCAGTCTTCGTGTTTAACGAGTTGGTTTACAACCACAGTAATGCTGTTATCTACTTTTGCCCTCAACTGAAGTCCTTCTCATTTATGATCATTTGTTGAGCAAAGGTGAAGCTAGGAAATTCAGGATATAATCAACAATATAAAGACATACGGATCTTGTTTATTGGGTTCTTTGCGGTAACTTCAGTCTTCTAGAGCAGACTGCCGTATCTGGAGACTTCTTAGCAACCCAAAAACAAATTTCCCTAGATGAAGGACATATGGGAAGTTAATACTGTACTATGTTTGACATGTGAGACTGTCTGTTGATACTTGCGGGATTCGAAATTGGGCTGCTTTATTCGAGATCTCCAAGCAACCTACGCACACACCAGAGTGGGTTTACTGGCTGGAGAGCCAGAATATACCTTACGTATTATTCTGGCTGGATTCTTTTTCTTAATTGAGACAAGCATTTTTCGGGCAATCCCTCTTTCCGACCGTCCGTTTGACTGAACTAAGAATGCTAACTTCCCTATGTTATGCTTATGTATTAAAATTCATTCATTCATACAGACAACTCATCCTTCATACTAATCATACACTGAATTACCATGCTGATTCAGAATCTGAAGAGAGAATCAAGTCCCTCATGAAAATGGTTATAAATAATTTCCTTTGTTCTGTTTCAGTTGCTATTCATCTAACACTGTTCGCCAAGGTGATATCAGAGGGCAATAACTAGTAATGGGCCAGCTTTGAATCCGAATTCGACACCATCGAATCCTCTTACCCTGGGTTCGAATCCGGATTCGAATCCTAAAAGTGGTCTGGATTCGAACCCTAAAAGTGGTCTGGATTCGAATCCTTCTGTTCACAGGAAATTTGGAGAAAAAAAAAAAGGTTCGGTTTTCAAGAAATCCCTATGTCATATTAAATTTTGGGTTTCTGTACAAGTGTACAATTGCACAGCTTTAGCTTATTTAAAATGAAAGTACATTATAAAAAACTCCATGTAGAATGTAGTGGCTATTTTCTTGTCACTCTGTACAAGCAAAAATTTTTTAAAATCCCCTCTTCGCTCGGGAGATATTTGCTATCTTTTTTTTTATTTGCGATGGATGAGAGGCATGTAGCTAGGCTGTGTTACCAAACGAAATCATTCTGGTTGATCTGCCAAAATACTACTTTCCAAAACACGTTTTTCATATCAGTTTGTGCAAGAACAGCATAGAATGTGAGTAAATCTGCATTGCTGTTGTGTATACGCGTGCCGTAAGAAAGGCCAAAGGCCAGTTGTCTCGAGCAAATGCTCGCTGGAGCGAGTGAGTAAGTACGCAAGTATAATATGCCACAACATATGAGACATTTTGATGGTTATTTCACTGAAATATTTATAAACCATACCGGTGAAAAATTCAGTTCATAATAATTATTATTTGCCTTTTATTTCCATTCATTACCTCCCTGTCCAGAAAAAGGTGTCATCGCAGTGAATTCTCTCCCATCATCTTGTAAAAGCTAAACCTTCAGATTGTCGGTGCGTGGACTTTGATTATGTAACAGTATTCTTCTATGTTTCTCTAAAGTAGCTAAAAAGTATTCATTTATATGCATATATATGTATGTATATTCGCACAGGCAAAGCCAGTACTTAAGATCAGGAGCAAATATGTTTCGAGAAAGTTTAATACTGTGCTGTGTGAGTGTAATGAAATTTAAAAATCGAACCTCTAGGAGCAAAAGTTTTCTTGGAAAACACAGTTTTAAATACAGTACTTAGTAGAGCAGTGTGGTCGACTGGTTATGGAGTTGGACTCAGGATCGAAAGGTTGTGGGTTCAGTCCCTGATCACGGTCAATGTTGGAAGTGTTTCGGGAAAGCAGTTCATTCACAGTTTTCTCACTCCACCTGTCTGTAAAATGGGTACCTGGCTATAGGCAGCAAAATGTATTGTCAGGATGTTAGTGATCAGCGCCTGTAAATGGCAGCGGCTGTGCATGCTCTACGGGGAGTTGAGAAAGACCTAGAGTGATCAGGTCTGAGGGAACAATATAGTTCAAAGTCTCGTGAGCAAGTCACTAGCCTGGATACGAGATTTATAAAGCGCATTATTGTCAAAATTATTCTCCAGCAGCACAGCACAGACTAAACTGAAGGGCTTACTAGGATATTACAATTATCGACTTCCCTTGCCTAGATCACCTTAGCTCCCAATACCTTCCAGTCAAGACTAATCATAATATGCGCAGTGAAAGTGGGCGAGGAGTTATTTGTTGTGACTGTATGTATGTTTTGTGGGTTGTTTTTTTTTTCAACATTTCATCGCTCAATAAATATGATTGTTTCAATAACTTTATTCCATGGCGAGGGTAAGCTTATCTTAAGTTCACGGGGAACTGGTGAAAGCCCGCAAGCGCTATCTACTGAAGGTAAATACACACAGGCTTTGGCATTTTGTAGTAGGAATTTCTGAAACAAAGTAAACAACTATAAATTTTTAGTCTGAGAATATTAGTCTACACTGAGTCACTTTTTTTTTTTTTT
>JAWQUT010000242.1:336037-347362 GCA_033807755.1 Ellobium chinense
CACTTAGGCGTTCCTGGTTTTTGACAGATGATCACTTTTTCCATCACGAGTTTGTGCAAAATATGAAAACCTGGTTTGGATTGAACCTCTTGTTTACTACTTAAGAGCACTGAATGAGCTGCTTTAACACCGGTCTTCGAGGGACTTTGAAATCTTTGAGCTTTGTAAGTTCTCAAACAAGATGTCTTCAAGCCTATCTTTCCTAGCACCAACCTCCAGGAAGACAAGTCACCATCTTCAGGTTTCTGAATCGACCAGCTCTTTGCCTGGATTTCCGGATAACTTGACGACATTGACAAACTTGCCTCAAAAAGTGACCAGCTATGACCCTTTGGCATCTTTTATGGATTTCGTGAGTTACTGGATTATTCTTGTTATTGTCTGTGTTGGCATAGTAACCAACACGCTCAATTTAGTCGTATTCGCTCGACAAGGGTATAAAGACGGTGTCAATATTTCTATGACATGCATTGCATTGTGGGACTTCCTCAAATGCTTTGCTGGTATCGTGGATAGGATCCATAAACCCATAGGATTGATTTCACCTGCACTGGGTTTGTCTTATAAAAATGCAGTCTTCATGTTCCTAGGGTACACCCATGTCTTCACTGGATACGTATCGTGCGCCTTGGCTGCCTACGTTTCCATTGAGAGATGTCTGTGTGTGCGTATGCCTTTCACCGTCAAGTCTGTCTTCACGCCAAAGTTCACTCTCCTCATGGTCACTGCCATTTCCGTGATCGTCTTTGGGGCTTACGTCGTTATGTACTTTATCTGGGACATTGTAGAAATCTATAACCCAAAGTTCGACACGATGATCAGCGAGTATCACTACAATGATTTTTACTACGCTAACAGAGAAGTGGTTATGTTGTACTACCAAGTTGTCGCCATATTGCTCCCCGCCTCATGCTTTCTTGTCCTTTGCGTGTGTTCCGCTGTGACAGTGCATTGTTTGAGGCAATCCTCGAAATTTTTGCATGGGGTTGATATGGCCACATCTGAATCAAAAGATGGAGAAAGCCGTGTTGTCACTCAGCGAGAGAAGCAGGTCGTGAAAATGCTGGTGGTTGTGATTGCCGTGTACATAGGCAATCTCTTTCCTCGTATCCTCTACTACGTAGCCCAGCTGATAGAACCCGAGTTTTACATCAACAGACGCTATCACAGACACTTTAAACACATCGGCACTTTCTTATTTATTCTGGATGACATCAATGCAGCCGTCAACTTTTTCATATTTGTCAAGATGAGTTCCAATTTTAAGTCTACCTTCCTTGCTCTTCTCCCCTGTGCTAGACAATTTCTTTAATATTATCTCGGTCATCTGATGGTATTGAATAGTCAGTGCGATCCCTTTGTTCCTATAAATCTTGCTGGCTTTGTTTCTGAGAGTTTTTTTTTAGAGGCATAATCATGAAGGTATGACCAGATTATTATGCGCCTCGTCTAAATAGGTAGGTTGAGAGCTGGCCTAGCGATCATCTCTTACTGCCATCTGGCTATAGGGCGAGCGCATTAAAGCAAAAACACCCCTACGTAATCACCGAATCTTAGAAATTCGCTAGAGATTTGTTTTAACCTGTGTTTTACTTGGTGAAATAATAAGGTGTTCAAAGCACTGCTATCGGTCTCAGTTCTTGCGTCATAAAATCAAATGAGTTTGTTTTGATGTATTTGTCCTCGCTCTCACAACATGACGAGTTTTTAAATAGATCCACTCTCATCTTGCTACCACTAGACCTATCAGAAAATTCTAGAATAAAGGTTAGATTAAGAATACAAGATAGATTAATACAGAAAAAGACCGAGGTATTCTTCAAATTCAGCCCTACTTTTTGAAACAGAGTTGTGTAGCACAAAAATCGCTGCCATTAAGAGGAAATAATCTGGGGCACGTGACCAACACAGACATCATAATGGAAATGACTTAACTGCAGATAAGACTACACTTCGTCACCATAATTCCCCATGTATTTGCAAAAATGTCACTACACGCTACAAGCGTGTAGTTTGGTGGTGAGCATTTAATGCACGCTCAAGTCCCTTTTATGTGGTAAGTTATATACTGTTTCCTTTTTTAATCCCTTCCCTCAGCGGTATCGCCAGTAATTTTTGTATTATAGCACTTGAACCAAATCAGAGAGTCATGCCTGGAGTCCACTGAACAGCTTTCAGCCACACCAATGGCTGTATGCATCTAAACCATACGTTAATTAAAGCACTGCGTTATATGCAATGAAGGTTGCAGAAGCCTAATTGGTCAAAAAAATTGGACTATCCGAGTCGACAGTAACAGAGTATAGAAATAATCATATAACATGAAACCACACCGCAAAAGTGGTGAAATTCAGTTCTGAATTTGTAAAAAAATAATTGTTGCAGGCAGTGTTTCCTAATGGCTTCAGCGGATTTCACTTGTGCGGACCTGTGATCTGCAAAAGAAGGCCAAATTTTTAAGCCCTTTTCATGTAATTTAAAATTGTGAAAAATTTAACCAAAGGACCCCCAGCGTAAACAGTATATAATTTGAGTACAGTGGTGGCACCAGACCTGTAGACTAGTCTTGGCCATCTCGGAACGTTCCTGTGGTTCGAGAAGAAATTTTTATTAAATGGCTCAAAGAAGCTTTTACAATCTGGCTCCTGCAACCTCAACACTACTAATGTTTTGAACGTTTCCCATGGTTACTGCAGTGCGTTAATTAACGTAAGGATTTTTCAAACGGTCATAGATGCTCTAATCTGAGAAGCTGGTCAAGGTCCTTTCAGCATTTTCCAGAGGGTAGGAGCGAGCTCGGTGAGTAATGAAGGAAAATTCACGAGTCAACCAGCCGTTGCAACTTTTCGGCTTGAGCAAATTACAGTAACAACGCTGGTATTTTGTGGTACATGTATGAGCATTTGAAAAGTGTATTAGGGTCGCGGACCACCAATAAAAACAACAATAACAACAACAACAACAACAACAACACCAGCAGGAAAAACACATGGTTCGACATAGGTTAAAATTATCATTTCCAACAGAAAATTTTTATTTCTTTACTTCAAAACAGAAGGGAAAAGAAACTGCACAACCAAACGCTTAAACAACATAGCGATAACATCTTCGTCCCCAACTCCACACACACCTACGCAGACATATACACACACAGATATACACACACACACACATGACACATACACACACACACATACACACACACACACACACACACACACACACACACGCACTCACGCACGAACACACTAAACCATAAAATCAGAACATCCATTTATGTACCAAAGTTTAACATTTAAAAGGTGGATAGCGACAACAGTCATTCTAAAATCGATACAAAAGAAGTGACTGCTACCGGTGTCTTGGAGAAATGTTTCACTAAGCATCGAATACAAGTAAGTTAAAGATCGATACCATTAGAAAAAGTCATTTTTCTTTATTTCATTCTTCGCCTGAGTGTATCCATAAATTAATAATTTTGGTAGCCTTAGACGATATCTTTTCACCGTGTGCTCTTTGCCCACTAAATATAACATCCTGGTTATAACAAAAACAATAACAATATGTTTATTGAGCTCAGACAACTATCTGCTGTAAATGAGCAAAATAGCAATAATTTCAACAAGGAATTCACATTCTGCCCTTTCTCTCTCTTTCTCTCTCTCTCCCTCTCTCTCTTTTTCTCTCTCTTTCTCTCTCTCTCTCCCCCCCCCTCTCTCTCTCTCTCTCTCTCTCTCTCTCTCTCTCTCTCTCTCTCTCTNCTCTCTCTCTCTCTCTCTCTCAACTTCACACTCACATTAATGAACTTTGAGATTTACACTTTTTACACATTAGATTAAAATATAAACAGTGTTGCTGTAAGCTGACTGCACGAGGGCACCGCTAACGAGAATACAGCAGCATGATAAGACATGCTGGCATGTTATACCAAAAGGAAAAAATCTATCTCACTATTATTCTTTAACACTGTTTAAAATAATCCTTATGAGTTTACTCAGTTTCTTTAAAGTACCAGGGTGTAAACTACTAAATAATTCTTTATATTTAATCATATTAGCTCGATTTCTATAATATTTTGATGGCGGTATATAAATACAACAGTATATTATGCGCACATCTTAATCTCAGTAAGTCAAAGAAATACATTCTTTACAACATCATTAGCTGAGATTCCTAAGGAAAGAGACAAGTACTGCATGAGGAAATCGAATTAATCTATCGTAGCCAAGATAATAATCTATTTTGCTTATTTCATTGACTTTTGTTCCCCCAGTTCTAAACTTCATCACAGAAATAACTGAGAGCTTGTGCCTTAACGATGAGATCTGTCGCCTTCATAGGAATGTTGAAAGCTGCTAAAGGTGCATTCAGCACCCATGCACTAATGTGATTTTTACGATGGCAAGAGATCCCATCGTTAATGATCAAGCTCTCAAATATCTGTGAATAGAATAAGATCGTTACTATATTGAAGGTTCTTAATGAGTTCATAACTATAAGCCTTCATAAGCTCTCTCGTGATGGTAAGGCAACGGAACGAGCATACAGCAAAGGTCTTCGGGAGAGATAAAATGTCCGACTACAATTGTGAGACAATATGATAATGACTTATTGTATTTATATTAAATAATATATGTAAAGCAGAACTTTGAAAAAAATACTCAAAATAAAATCTAAGAATGAAGGAGATCAGGCAGATGCTTTTATTAACAAAACATGGAGATCTATTACCTGTACACAAGCCTGCAATCTACTGAGGTATGTATTGCAGCCAGTCATATTATGCCTCATATTAACATAAGTATCGTGTTATTCGGAATACATAAAAACTCATTTTATGTCCTCTTACCAGGTGGACAAATTTATCAGTTGGTATCATTTTGGCTTGACATATACTTCTTCTAAGTGGCAGATATTATTTAAAATCTTTTACCCTGTGCAACTGCAAAAATCCAAGCAATCTGTGATTAAAGAATAATTTTTCACTACTTTCGTCTCATAATCTTCTTCATGAAAAAAAAAAAAAGATTTTTATCCTCAAATATTTTTCATTCATTCATTAATTTACATTTTTTTCAAAACAAAAATGATTCTACTTTCAATTTCCGCAAGAAACAAAATAATCATTATTGGAAGGCCCAAATCATCCTTTGAGCTTATAATATCTTATGTTTTTTTGTTGTTTTTTTTTCTAGCGACGTAAGTGTCGTTCTGACTGGCTGTGAGACAAACTGTGAGACAAGTGTAAATTCTCTGTGTATTAACATCTTCTACTACTAACTGAAATCATAATCCTGCGAAAAGAACAGTTTCTGAACATCTGTATTCATGCTTGTTGAATGCTTTGACTGGGGTCGAGTGGGGTGGAGAGGATTGGGAGTTGAAGGGGGAGGGGGTGGCATTTCTACAGTTTGTACAATATCGCATAGTTTAGAGAACGACTGATCTTGAATTAAAGTTGTCACAGCAACATCCCTTAACAGAAGGATCCTAACCAACTTTTAAAGTTACAGCACCTGCTGTACCTGATAGTTCTTCAGTGGGGTCTAGGCATGACTCTGATATGAGATAGGGGTGGTGGGAGGTGTGGGGGAGACATTTCTATGATTTGCACATAATATATGTCACTTACTTTAGAAAACTACTGATCTTGAATGAAAGTCGTCACTATAACATTTCTTAGAAATTCTTAACACAATGTTCACAAAAATAAAATATGAAGTCGTCGGTTCAGCTTACCATGAGTCAAGACTGTCAGTTCTAAAACAACCGAGAGTTTGACGCATATTACATTGGCTGATCTCTACGATTTCGAGTTCGTGAGGATGTCCGATTTATTTGACGACAATTTCAGTTCCTTTTTCTTAGCTTTATCACTAAGTTCATTGTCTTTAAGAGACCTAGTGGCAACAGGTTGTTAAACATTTACAGCATCTAGAAACTGAGACGCTTTTCACGACAAGAGAACTAAGATGGCAGCAGATAGGTGAAGTTTTTACAGCATCCAGGTATAGAGATTAATTTCACGACAAGAGAATTACGGTGGTGGCAGACCATTGAAGCACTTACAGCATCCAGGTATATAGATTAATTTCACGACAAGAGAATTACGGTGGTGGCAGACCATTGAAGCACTTACAGCATCCAGGAATAGTGATGAATTTTACGACATATCTGTATTCTCTGCTTTGTGGGTACTCGTCGTTTTCTACTACTGCTCTCACTGCTGTTGGCTCCTGGCGACATCCACAAATTGTGCAATTCCTGTCGTGCCTGTGTAAACAAAGTTTACATATTATTAATATTATCGAACTGAAAAATGCTGGGTTCCAGAAATTAAGAAAAATTTTGTATAGAGCATTAATTTTCGACATATGCCCTTTTTCTAACAGAAAAGCATCGCTGCCACTGCAGTGCATTATTATCACCGTCATCACCACCACCACCACCACCACCATCATCACTACCACAGCGCTCTAGCGTACCCCGCACCACATAATGCCTCATGATCATCACAAGTACCAAACATACTGGTGTATATTGAGAATGGCACTGATGTTGAAGTCTGAAATGAGGGTGAAAAGGCAGGCCTAGGGCAGTATATTTTGGCGAAGGCCTTGTTATATCCAAAGGAAAGAAAAAAACGAATCTAGACCAATTTATATCCCTAGACATGTCCCGGACTAGGCTAGATTACACCCAGGTATTGTTTTCACTGGCTGGGGGAGGGAAGGTCTNNNGGAGTAATGTGGCCTACTACACCGAGTCGCTCATCCTCTTAATTTTATCAGATTTTACTCAAAGCCTCATTTTCCAGCTGGCAGCAGACCATGCACCAGTCAATAAACAGCCGAATCCAATTAACCCAAAGCACGAACAAAAATTATCGGCAATATAACCATCACACTGAGTGAGTTGAACACCTACTGCTCCACTGCCCCTCTGACAGACTGCGACGCCGGCTCCTTCCATAATCTCTAACTGCTGACAACATACAGCAACAACAGGAGGATATGCGCTTTTGTCCAAGAGACAATGAGCTGTCGAGTGTCGAGAGAGCATTGCTCACAGCTGAAGGGGCTTTATCATCTTCATCATCATCATCATCATCATCATCATTTTTACACACACACTCTAAAACCTTTGAGGCTGTCCCTCTCTCTTCCTCATTCTCTCCCCCCCCCCCCCNNNNCCCCCCCTTTTCCTCACTCATTCAGCATTAAATTTTTTAAGGTTCTATTGTATACAGAATCACTTCTATTGCACCTGCACTCTTGGCTCAGAAAGTATTGCCTGTTGCCAGGAAGCTGGAGGATCTTGAGGACTCTGTCTCCTGCCAGGTTTTTTGCTTGTTCGGGATCAATGAAGATCGGACGCCTTGAAAAAAAAAAAAAAGACTTTCAGCTACCTCTTAAGAAAATTGGTTTACAATTCCATACATAGTTATATATGGCATTCCTAATACAAACACGCAGAAGAGTGCACATAATGTATGAAGATGCATAATATTACATATGCAATACATAACAATGTCATTGCTGGTCACTCGCGATGCAGCGCCCAAGTTTCCCCGGTTCCAAAACCAGGTATTCATTTACACCTAAGTCGAGTGGGGAAATCAGAGTGAAGCGTCTTTTCCCTTACAGAGTAAACCGCTCGGACCAAGGGTTGAACAACCAAACCTTCAGTTTCTGAATACGACTCACAAACCACACGGCCACGCTGCCTCCCAGTGTCATCCAAAAAGGGGAAAAAAATGTCATCAAGACTTATTTGTTTTATCTGCTCTATGATGGCTGATTTGGCTTTGGCAGTAGAGTACCCATATTGTCTTTTTAGTTAGTCTATTCATAGCTGGACACATTGAGAGCGTATTCTCTCTTTGCGGTCAGCGATGTAGTTGTTTCAACTGAATACGTATAGGAAAAAATGTCAAAATGTCGGAACATTTTGCAATTTGAATGGTAATGATGCCTGTTCCAAAATTTTATGAAAGACTTTGCGGTTTGAGAACTTATCTCTTGACCAACTTTACATTATAGTGGATTCCTATACTATTTCCATTATATTATTATATTGAACAAGAATAATTACCCGTTCCACGAACGGACAGATACATGTGTAGACTGGGTTTGATCTGCAACATAAATTCACTCGCTTGCTGTAAATAAAATATCTCGCTTTCTGCGATCTTGTTTGATGACAGCAATTCACTCGATTCGCAAAGCAGCGCATTTCCTTGAGGTCGAATGAGATCGACCTCCGGTTCAAACAAAAATAATAATGGCATTAAAATCAACACGACACGTATCATGCGGTTTAAAAGCTATTGTCTATAAAATCGGGGAAAGCAGTTTTCGTAGATTTTATGTAGAAGAGGTCCTGACCGCATAGACGCTGTCGACGCCTGCGAAGTTTCAAACGCGTAGGTTAGGAAAAAACGGAGGAGTTCATGAACAAAGCACCCCAAGTCCACTTTTATATATATAAATTACGCAATACATCATGAAAGCAAAACTGACTTTTGTTTTATACACCTATAAACGTGTATACATCTGAGGACCACCAAGAAAGATAGAAATGTTACCCAGCATACCACAGCATATGATTCAGTCATTTGAAACGAAACTCTATAGAGAACCTTAACCATCAGATGAGTGCAAGAATGCTGTATTTCACAAATAATTATGATCGCATGCAACCATTTTTGTTTTCTTTAGTGCAAAGAGGTCAAATAAAATGTTAGGAGTTTTTAGTTTCTTTTTTTTTTTGTTTGAGCTTATGCATAGATTCTGATCATTTGAATACATCCAGTCATCTATCTTATGGTCAGACTTTTAACTGAATGAAAATAAGGTGTTATCATGTCCTAGGAAGACAGTAAAACACATTATCTTTGGACAGATTGTGCAAATGGGGTCCTAGATTTATGAAACAGACTGCAAATTAGTTTGCATTCTTTCCTGGTTTTGTAAACTAAACCTAAATTTGGGGTCAAAGATTTCTTTGTCGATGTGGCCTTCTCTGCGGAATACTAGTCGTTTAGGAAACTGGTTAGCTTGTTTACGCCTCTCGATGTATTCACTCGTCGCTCGATAACAAAATGAATTACTGTACCTATATTTTAAACAGCACTTTTAATCAGCTCATTTAATGCTGCAGACTATTAAAGAAGACTTAGAGATTGTGGAGCTTCTGGTAAGTGATAGTTTATAGGCACAGAGAGGCACATCGGACTGAGCTTCCTTTACATTAAGATTCTCATCAAACTAATATCACTGTTTATTTGCATCTGATCTTATTTGTAGAATTCAGCCGTGTCCACGTCAAAGCGGAATATGTGAGGTCATTTTTTTTTTATTTTTTAGACGATTAGGACTTTTATTTACACAGTAACGAAATTGCTTTACAAGTCCATACAATGTTATACAGCTCATTTATAATACAGATAAACATAGAACAGATTCTATCAGCCTTGAACTTTAAAATTCCAGTACGAACTTTTTTTTTTCTTATTTTATTTTTATTTTTGTTTTGGTCGGTGTTTTTTTTATTAAATTTTCAAGAGATCATAAATTGTTTGAATTCGATATCATTTTTCAATTTCTGTATATTTCCTCTTAATATTCTGATCTGAATAATATCTCCAATCTTCAGAATTAGAAAACATTAAAAATCAAAGAATGTGTGGGTATTTTCATGCTGATGAATGTTTTGTTTGTTTGTTTGTTTGCTTGCTTGTTTATCCTGCTGTTTAGGATGGTGGTGATCAGGATGATGTGGTAAAAAAGAAAATATAAGTGCAGTCTCAATAGTGCATGAGCGTTTGATGAGACTTGCTGAATGCCGAGAAAGATTATATTATCACAGATACGACACAATCAAGAAAGGCAATCAGGGAGACTAGCAAGGGATGTAACTCACGAAATGCAACAGCCATGATAAGAGTAGTCTTTCTTAGATGCATCTCTGACCGCTCTCCTGTTGTGGGTCTTGAAAGTCTTTAGAACATTCATGTAAGTAGTTACGTCATCAGCATGTCTACGCCTACGAATTATAGGTGCCTTGGTTTGGTTGCCACTTCGGGGTGCTAGAGTCGTAAAGGTTTGGTTGCGCTGGGCTGGACATCTGTTGAGAATTGAAGAAACACCGGAAGAAACACATATTAAAAAACATATAATATATTAATACACATAACACATATTTATATAAACACAATCATATTGATGTTGGATGTCATACAGAAGCACGTTTTGTTCTTTTTTTAGGGTTGTTCAACGTATCTTTTTTTTTTTTTTTTAATATATCGTTTCTTTTTCTTCCCCAGAAAATTTGAACACACTGTGGACATGCTTGGCACTGTGCTTTAAAACATCCATAAGAGTTTTGATATCTCCTTATACACTAATTACTCTCTCTATTGATCTATGTATCTATGTATGTATGTATGTATGTATGTATGTATGTATGTATGTATGTATGTATGTATGTATATCGAATGGTAAACCACGTCCACGACATGCTTCAGAGGAGATTAAAAGCTGAAACAACTGACATTATGAACAATAAATGCATCGCAACAACGGAAAACATTCCTAATAAGCCAGACATCTGCATTCTCGACCATAAGAACAAGCAAGCATTCATAGTCGAGGTTTCGGTCCCTTTTGACTGTTTTCTGGACCTCTGCTTTCGGGAAAAATTTATGAAATACCTACCACTATGCCACCATCTTAATGACAGGGGATACAACTGCAAAATCATTGTGTTAATCATAGGATCCCTGAGAACAGTACACAAAAAAACAGTGACTGGACTAAAACTCCTTGGGTTAACAAACAGAGAAGCCAAAAGACTGTGTAGCTATCTCAGTATAGCGCCATGATCGGTTCGTCTCGGGGCTGGCGCAAGCGAATGTCCATCGAGAGGTGAAGGCTGGCAATATTATTATATTGTGTTGCGCTGTACTCTCGCGGATGGATTCGTGATTGTAATTTAAACAACATGTTCAATAAAGTTATTGAGATATATATAATATGTATGTATGTATGTATGTATGTATGTATGTATGTATGTATGTATGTATGTATGTATGTATGTATGTATCTATCTATCTATCTATCTATCTATCTATCTATCTATCTATCTATCTATCTGCCTGTCTGTATCTGTCTGTCTGTCTACCTACCTACCTACCTACTTATCTACCTGTCTGTCTGTTTATCTATCTATCTGTCTGTTAACACACACACATACACACACACACACACACACACACACACACACACAAGCGCATATATATATATGTGTATATATATTTATATA
>JAWQUT010000242.1:347519-361736 GCA_033807755.1 Ellobium chinense
TATATATATATTATGATTGGAAGGACGAGTACAGAGATGACAATATAAGTTCTCTGTCTGTTACCTATATTGACAGAACAGTTGACTCGATTCATTCACTGGAACAGCCTGTGTGAAGGAGTCATTCCGCTGAAGGTCTTTTTTATACTGTCAGAAAAATCATTATTCATACATTTTAATATGCGTCTTCTTCACCCCTCTTCCCCTTCAAAATAAAAAAAAAAGACATTTATTTTCCTTCTTAGCTTTAAATGCACAGTGGACATACACTCAAAGTTGCCAAAATTTTGCGAAAAATTAGACTTAGAACGCTCGACATCTGTTTATGTTAAGCATTTAGTTAAAGCCAGAATAACTCCCTTTAAATTAGCTATCACTTGGGGCTTGCAACATGATTGGTAAGTACGTTGAGTTTGTGTAATCTAAGGGGATTCGACAAATGTTGGGGTTTGAGTGAACATCTACTGGTTGTAGCTGGTAGCATGGAGCTTCCTTTTTGTAGATACTCCACATATTGCTAAATGAATTGGCATTATTATAACAAATCGTTTATGCTGGTAAAATTATCGGCAAGAGAAAAAGTAAACACAAAGTAATGATAACAATAATACATGTAATAATAAAAGCGGCAACAACAATAATAATAATAATATTAACAAAAGTAATTAACCCAAGTGAAGGCTGGAAATTTCCCATGATTTCCCATCGTCACCTCAACAGTTGTACTTACTCTTACTGTTGCAAAGTGCATACTGTGTGAGTTTTTGAGCTGGCATTTAAAGGTATGAAGATGCAAACATCACCTGGCATTTTGATATGCAATTTTAAATAGTCTCTATAAAATCAGAAAACTGGCCATGCGGAGGGGGGAATGAGGGTGGATTTTAATTTCAAAAGCTTAGATAGGTGCAAACACATGTGTAGACTCAGAATAGGCGAGGTTTAGCCACTCAAGTATAAAATGTGTGGTTGTTGCTAGCAGTGGCCTAGCGTAATAATATTCAAGGTATTCACTGAATGCCCCAAAATGTAAGCAAAAGATTAAGCACCCAAATATAATCATACGCTCATTTAAATTCTCTTCATTTATGATCCAATCTTACTTCGAGCGTACCTTAAAAGTGCTGAATCGAATGAAAACCTCAAAACCTTATAATAACTACTCCATGTATTTTCCTTACGGGATGTTTTTTGGGGACGCACCGCCTATTAACCTTCAGTGTCAGCCTCTGACGTCACACCGCTTGGTCTTATTGAGGCAATGGGACGTGGAGAGCATAGCGCACGAAGTTAAGAAAAGCATTGCACCTTTACATCTTTAGAGCAGAAGATTTCTGTTTGTCCAAGACCATACCAATTTGCAGATCATGGGTAAGAATGTTTTGACATGTCTAAGTTGAACACCCCTTTTACCAATGTGAAATGGTAGAGTACAAAGGAATGCCAGTTTGATAATTTTGATACCACATGCAGTGTGCAAATAACGTGAGTTGAGCCGCAAGCTATTGGACACTAATAGCTTGTTTGTTTTCTTTCCTGATGAAGATCAAGAACAAACTGAGATAAGAGCGGTCTGTAAACTGAGTTCATAGGTCATGAAATTCCTTGGAGGTTTTAACTCAGCCACTCATAAGTTTGACTCACATTCGGCCAGCATTTTTTTGCTAACTCTGTGATTGCGGAAAAACCTGTCTACTCAGAATAAGTTCCAGTGAGGGCTATTTTGGAAAAAAAAAAAGGGGGGGAGGGGTTCGAGATCAAAACTGATCCAGAATATCGATATATTGCGAGGGTAGAATTGAGCTAACCGAAGCATCCTCTCTTTCTTTGTCAACTTGTTGAGATCGTTTCGTCTATATCTATCTCTCTTTCTTTTAAGCTAAAATCGAGATCTTTCACTCAAGAATTAAGGGAAAAAAACAACTCCCAACTCCCGACTAGAACTACAGTATTTAAAGGACTTGGTATCGATAGTTTTTTTATTTGATGAAGTTCATTCGAGCCTCAGTTTTGAACCGCCACTTGTGTATCCCGTGAAATTTCATCATGGCACAGCAAGGAGATGGGGTGTATTCCTCAACTGAGAGTGAGCCTGTGTCAGTTTCTGAAATTTTAGAGCTGAAAGAAAAGGGATTGTCATTTGAGCAGCGACTCGACATAAAACACAAAGGTAGGCCCACGCCTAAGTTTTTATTTGAGGGCAAAAGGCAAATGAGATTTTCAGAGCAATATGACAGATATCAGTGGATGTGCGGCTGCCCGCAGCGGAAAGCCTTATTCTGTTTTCCATGCTTGCTCTTCGCTCAGAACACTACCTCCTGGACACAGCAGGGTTAAAAAATGTTGCTAACTTGTTTAACAATGCAAAGAAGCATTCGCGAAGTGAAGTGCATCTTTCAGCAGTAACCGTCTTGAATCATCGACAAATTTGCAAAAATGAAGAACAGGAGGATTGATTTGCTCTATAAATCGTAGGTGAGTACATAAAGCTTGTTGCAGTTTGGTGGTTTACGTTCTTGAATAGTTGATGTTGTCGGTAATTGCGATGTTCTGATTTTTTATATTACTAATACTTTAAAACTGTAACAAAAACCCATGTATAAAATAATTCTGAATGCCCGCTCTCGACCGTCACGCTACGCCCCTGGTTGCTAGGTGGGTAAGGTTACCCTCTTTACTGAGTGAAAAGACCCAAAATATTAGGTTGAGGGGCATTTTTCTTGGTGTCAAAATTTGGAGGAAGAGCTAAACAACATTTTTGGGAAGTATTTTGGCATGGAATCCCCGGATAAGTTAATGAGAGGTGTAAAACCTAATATAGCCAACAGTGGAAAAAACATTGGCATCTTCATACCTAAAACTGCGTCATTCTATCGTGTCGTGGTAGACCAACTAACAGACGTGGACATTTCCTCGACTCAGATGGATCTGCTTTCATATTTCAAATACTAGATCTAGACATTTTAGATCTGTTTTCTTTCCCATAACATTCGGAGAGAGAGTAAACTAGCAATATGCAACGTTTCTATGCAGTACGAGATATACCTTTTATATGATCGGACTAATCTATTTCTACTGGTCCTATTGGCTTCAAATTTGGCAGAAGTGTGCATAAATGCTTTATAAGATCGGGAAAATTTTTTCTTAATTTTTTAACAAAAATGACATGTTCTATGACCGGAAGTGTGAGGTGAGGTAAGGCCGTCTTCGAACGTCAAAATGGAGCTAGACGCTCGTTTTTTTTTGGGCAATGATTTTGTATGACCACAAAAGGGGTTTAACGGCTATGGAATGTCTCGTAAGAAATGTTTTACAAGTGAACTTCGGAAAAGTGTTTCCCGATCTGAAGTGAGCGATTAAGTTCAATATAGACATGTGCCGCTTTACGTCTCTCCTTTTCTTTTATACCGCGAGCCGGTCTTTAAGTAAACCAGTGTCCCCCTCCTTTTATACTCCGGACGGATCTTTAAGTAGACCAGTATCCCGCACCGTCTCACTTGAAGGCCGGGGGTTTTCAGCACTAATTTATTCCAAAACTTTTCTTCTACATTCGCTTTAACAGTACAGATATTACCTACCTCCCGTTCGACAACCGCTTGTTCCTCCGGGGTCCGGAAATACCCAGGAAACTGGAGGATGAGATCCTTTTCATCATTTGACTTTCCACAACTACCGGTAGAAATAGAGGCATTCAGATGTGGAAGTACAGTCCACTCCGCTTAATTGCAACTTTTCTGGTAGCATTCAACATATTGAAATTAGAAGAAGCCGTAACTTTTATGTATACAAATACATATACAACAGCATAATGCATAACAACATATTATACAGTGACCATTGCCTAAATTTTTTTGTGATTAAGCGGAACTTGCTGTTAAGCGGCGTCGACTGTAATACTTGAATCTGAGTCAATCTAAGATACAGTATTACATGTAATATCGTATGCTTTGGTGTACAGATTAGCTATACTAATTATTGATATTATATTTTTAATAGGGAGGTCCAGCTGAATATTGAAATGATAGAGTAATAATATGAGCAGGTGAAATTCATACTTAATAACAAGGTATACAATACTTATAAAGGAGAACACTGTAAGCTTTTTCCGTGTACCAAGGGCGGCCAAGGCATACTTTATATTAATGTTCTACTGTATTATAATATATAACTTGCTGAGATGTCCTGGGTTTTTTTTTTATTCGATTTATAGATTCGATTTTTTATTCTTTTTTATAGGCTCAGATTGTATATAAAGGCATGCATTCCAATACTCGTGTCAACATGGCTAAGCAAGTAAGTAAATGAGAAAATAAATAGATTAATTAATTAATTAATTAATTAATTAATTAATTAATGTTTTACCGGTGAAATTCAGAAACCAGCTCCGGAATGGTACGTCCAATTTTAGTTTGGTATTTCATTTGTATGATGTGTATTGTTCTATATGTTTGTATTATGAATGAGATGTATAACATTATAAATCAAGTTCCCTACGGGATGAATAAAAGAAGTTTCATTTTCATTTTCAAATTGATGTACCAATGTCGCAAAAATGTGACTAAGCTTTATTACAAATTTACGACATCAAAGGGTCTTGGGACTGAAGGGGTAAATTAGCTGGTCAAGGCTATGGTATAGTTGTGTTTTTGTGCGATTCGTGAGACAACGTTCTTTCAAATATCTCCTCAACCGTTGGGTTTACAGGCGCCAAATTTTGTATGGCCTTCTATGTCAACTTGTCTACCGGGAAAAATACTTGTGGGCTCTAAATACTCTAATGCACTAGAAATGAATAAAATCCTTCTTAAAACTATATAAAATGTGCTCTTTCCAATGGAGATCGATCAGGCTGCTCTTTAAAAGTAGAGCCTTAATCGTCACAACACATTAATTTATGACTTGTCTTCTGTCTATACTGAAACAGGTACCATATAGTTGCACATCACCTTTATTTGCAATATCGGAAGTTTTAGTACCTATTTAGGCCTTTGCATTTTGAGCAGTGTATATATACACCTAAGATTGAATGGTAACGTTTTCATTTATTTTGGCTGCAGTGCTTTCCGGGTGACACCGTATGTTGATGGCGTGATATCGCTGACATTGAACATGGGAAAATGCAACAATAGAAGCAAATAAGGGAATGCTCCTTGCATGCATAGCCATAAAACGGGCAAGTATATATTTCGGAGTCATCAGCTTGTCGTGTTCGTTGTCAATAATTTACTCTTAATAGAAAAGTTCACATTCATAAAGTAGATAGACAGGCACCAGAATTGTGCATACTTCTACCACATAACAAAATTGGGGAAGAGGATTCGGGGCTTTGCGACCGTTCTTCCCAAGTAGTTGCCCTTACACACCTCAAACAATTCTGGGTGAAACTTTTTCTGTGCCAGACAGACCCAACCTTTTCATCAGTCATGCTGGTTAATAACATTTCGAGTTAACTTGTTTGCATTCTTAACTATCAATTAACCGAATGACACACATCAGGACTATTCTTCATAACAAGCATAATTACAGACCTACCAAATGTTATAAATTAAGCTAAATTCGTTTACCCACCTTTACATGGAATTATGTCAATTTGTACACTTTCACTTACTGCACATGCTTTTGCACACCATGCCTAACCAAGAAGTGAAATCACTGTCTAGCTCATCGAGACACTGTAAAACTCTACACACAATGGCTAATTCTCCTGTCTTCGATTTTGCATATACTTTTTTTTGTTAAAAAAAAGGTGTATTTTCCATGCAATTTTTGAAAAAAATAGTATAAAATACTTAGACAAATTGAGGTAGGAGATCATACAAAACTTGACTCACTTAAGTGTAACAGTTTCAGAGCTTTTTGCAAAAATGTTATCTCACCAGTTGTGAATTGCACTATAATCATTTTTCCTCACCAATTTTGGTCTTCTTACCTATTTCGGTGAATATTTTTTTAAGGGCAAGGTTACTGTTACTGTTAAATCGCACTGCACAGCAACACACTTGAACACAACAGCATGCGCACCGCACTCTTAGCACACGACTCTATTTCCATAAGCCGTATAACACTGCAGCGCACATACCGCAGCATGTTTCTTGAGCAGAAGGCGGTTTAATGAGACAGTAGTGCCTCTGATAATCTCCTTCTAAAATTCAAGACACAAGAGGACCCCATTAAATCAGATAAGGCCCTAAGTCCCAGCCGCTTAACTGGGGCTATTGATATATCCTCTACGGTCACTTTCTGCCAATTTTAGGATATCGTGCCAAATTTCAGGATGTTGTGAAGCGCCCTGGTATAAATCCAGCCAGTCACAGACTTGCCCTTTATTTATTCAAAATCATGACTCACTTCGTGATTTTCAAATAGGCCACGACGACCGCCAAGGCAATGGAGGTGACCAAAAATGTCACAGTCAGTACCACCTGCAGGGAAAATGTGAATCAAGAATTAAACATTCATTCATTCATTCATTCATTCATTCATTCATTCATTCATTCATTCATTCATTCACTCATTCATTTCTAAATTGATTACATGTATTTATTTATTTATTTACTTTTTCAATTTATTTATCTATTTATTTTTTTATTTATTTATTTACATTATATTCACATATATTTTTAAATAATATCAAAGTTTCTAATAAGATACTCACTAAAAAAAAAATATGTCCAAAGGATAGTTATGGGAAAAAAATGGTGTTAGATTCGTGGACCTGAAAGCAGATCGCTCACACCATTTTCTCAAACGATTCTTTTGAATGAGTACATCATTCCGTGTAGTCTAGTTTATGGGTATGAGACCTTGTGTGCAGAACAGCTGTTACTGACAACAATCATTCACATTTTAGGTATTTTTCTGTTCAGTTAATATGATCTCGAAAATTCAGTGAACGCCCATTATTGTGAACAAGGTTTTCTCAAAAGACTCTTTAGACTGAAGTAGATATATCATTTATTGCAGTCTAAATTTGTAGGGTCGTGTATGGGAAGAATTGTTGCTGAGGATAAACATTCACTTCTTAAGAGATTTGTCTATTCAGTTTATATAAGCTCGAAAATCCGGCGAAGACTTTATTTTGAAGAGCCATTTCTATACGATCAGTGACCACTTGAGACTCTTAAGTAATGTTTGATCTTTGTGGAAATTGTCTTGAGAGACTATAAAGAATAGGAGAAAATACGATAGGACCTTACGATATTGAAGCCCGTATCCACGAAAAGACAGTTCCCTGGGACCCTCCCATTTAGTGCTTGGTTGAAGACTAAGGCAGGACTAGTAGTTTGGTTGGGGAAGAAAAGCGGTGTCGGGATAATCCCTGCCTACAAATTATTATTTGAGAACTTGGCGTATTAACGATGGGATCTCTTTCCATCATAAAAGTTACATTAACTCCGCATGTTGAACGCTACCAAGGTAGCACTGATGCACCAGTGCAATCCTTACGTTAATCAGAGATCCCATCTTTAATGTGCAAGATCTCAATTATCTAGGAACTCTGTAGTGTATGTTTTCAATTTTCCAAACTTGCCCCTACCCCTAAACCAAGCATTTAGAGGGGAAAGGGGGGAGGGGAGAGCCCCTAGATATTGCCATGTTAATCACGAATTAAACCATATCACTAACTCGAGTTTGTAGTGTGGTTTAAAAATTTGACCTCTTGGGGTCCTACTATAAAATTATTGCCCAAGAACTACGTACCCACAATATCCGACCCGCGCTACAGTTTTCAGCCATCGATGTCATGTCTTGCTCCCTGCTGGTTTCTACTTCTTCTGTCGTCTACTGAACGAACGCTGTGTCCTGGGAGACCGATTTCACAATATTGTTTGAAAATAATTGTACAAAGGAGAGAAAACAAAGCAAGGGAGGGGCGGGAGAGCAAAAGCAAATCAAAGAGACGACAGCGTGTCTCACAGGCATAGGACTATGGATTCTACACCATTCAGAATAATAAATAAATAAATAAATGCATTGGGATACAGATTCTTCATTAAGCAAATTAATTATTTAATTAATTAAGAAAAGGACAACAAAGATAAATATGCAATTTATTCCACTTTATGTAACAAAGAGCAGAAAATACTGAGTTTATTCCTTTTAAAAGCCCTTGGAAAGCTGTTACGTTTCAATATTATTTTGCCGTATTCTTGTCTGGTATCTAGCAGGCTACAGCTTCTGAAATGTCCACTCTACCAAAACAACAATACTGTACTACATCCACTGTTAACAGTCCGCAAAACATAGCGGCAGCAACATACAGGCGAAACACTAGGCTGCCACTAAATACAGGTAAGAAGATGCCAGTTATAAATACTACCTAGCACAAGGTATGCAAATTTAAATATTCTCTATAAAATCAGAGAACTGGTCATAGGGAGGGGGAAAAGGGGTTGGATTTGAAATTCAAAGGCCTGGATAGTTACAAATACTTTTTGTTTAAATCTGAATAGTTGGAATTTGTCGTTCAAAAATAAAAATTGTGCGCACTTGTGTGTGTGTGTGTGTGTGTGTGTGTGTGTGTGTGTGTGTGTGTGTGTGTGTGTGTGTGTGTGTGTGTGTGTGTGTGTGTGTGTGTGTGTGTGTCTTTTTGTTTTATAGGTGGGTAAAGTTGTCATGTTTAATGTGTGGAAAGGCCTGAAATGTTCGGTAGCCTGCTTCGCTGCCATAATTTTCAAAATCCAGTTGGTGTGAGGACATGTTATAACATGTGAAAATTTGGAGAAAGAGTTAAGGAATATGACGTGTAAAAAATATTTTGGCAGGGGATCATTTGATAAGTTAATGAGGAACTTAAAAGATTAACTAGCCAACACTGGGGGAAAAAATGGCATTTTGATACCGACAAGACTAAATAGAAGATCTATCTGTTCCTGTATCCTATCTGTCATCTGTCGCTTCTCTGGTGAATCGTTTATGAATGTTTGGATAGATGGACGTGTCTGAGAGAGAGAGAGAGAGAGAGAGAGAGAGAGAGAGAGAGAGAGAGAGAGAGAGAGAGAGAGAGAGAGAGAGAGAGAGAGAGAGTTAGTGGGATGAATGGAACGGTGGTTGTTGAGAGAATGAATAAATGTGTAGATCTGTGAATGTATTAAGCGCGGAGAGCTTGTTATGGGAATAAGCGCTATATAAATAGAATAAAATAATATATTATTATCATTATTAAATAACAGCAACAGTAATTATTCGTGAGTCTGATATCCAGGCTAATGCCCTCTAAAGCTACGGCTTGTTTTTCCAATCCCAGCAAAGAGTAGCCTGTTATACCGTGTGTCAAGCCCCAAGCTCACTCCCTCATAAAAAACAAAAAAAAGTGTACATACTTAATTCAAAACTCAATAACTTCAAGACTTAAAACAAAATTGGCATATCAATTGAAAAAAAAACATTAAACGACAGGTATCTATATTAATAAAACGCTTCTGCCAAATTTGTGTCACAGATTTCTTGAGAACTACGTAACGTAAAAACATGCGGTTTTCACCTAAATTCGTAGAAAAATACACAAAAGGTAACTATACACATCAGTCCTCTTTATTTTTTTTACCCTTTAAAAAAAAAAGAATGTGTATAGCAACGAAATACAATCTCCGATAGATCTTTTCAATCCGCCCGATTCGCCAATCGTCCAACTTTTTCACGGAGTCTAATGCATTCGTCCAAGATGCCTTTCGGTGCGCTAGGTATTCTTTCGCCGCTGGTGCGTTGCCTGCCTGCCCATTTGTAAAATGGGGAGTTAGTCTTGTAATCTATAATTGCAGCAAATTCTACTGATCTAGACTAGGTACAATACTTTTGTCACAGTAAAAAACTTACACGTCAAAAAATGATATGCCGTGGACAGTGGTTTAGGAACACGTAGGCATGCTATTGTTAGACATATGTTTTTTTTTTAATTGTGTCATCTGAGACATACTGTAAGACCTAGCTCTAAATACTTCAAATTTGCAGCATTAGCCGAAAATATTTTTTTCTGCTAAAGTACGCCAAATTTTACTTTTTGTTTAAATTAAATAAACTTTTCTTTGGGTCACCCGATGTACGCTTTGCCATGCCGCAGCCTTGCACCGCCACTGATCACTAGTATTCTGACAGAATCTCTCACTGTCTATGGATAGGTATCCATTTGGCGGATGGATGGACAGAAGGAATAAAGTATTTTCCTCGAGACACAACATGATTATTACAGGAATTGAACCGAAAGTCTGAATGTCTTCACTCCATCGCGGTAACAATACAGCCAAACTGCTCAGCTTTCAATTGTAGAGATAAACTTGCAGATAAAAAAGTTGCAGCTAATCCGAGGAAGTCAAATAAACAATGTTTGTTAGATTTTTGTAAGGATTTGTGTATCGTCATTACATTACTTTTCACCATCATCATCACCATCATCATCATCATCATCATCATCATCATCATCATCATCATCACCACCACCATCATCATTATCAACATCATCATCATCATCATCACCATCATTGCTTTAGAAAACATTAGTCCAGCAGTGGACTTTAGAACGAAAAAATAAAGAAATCTATAAGAATTGCAAATTTAAGACATACATTTTCGGGCCTTTGACCGTCGTCAGACAAATACATGAACTAATGCTAATGTTTGGTTAATGGGCAAAAATTATAAGATTTAATAGAAAAATCAGTCTCATCATCATCATCATTAGTATTAACAGCGACAACAACATGAAGTTTGTCAGACACTGCAACCAAACATGAACATTATGCAAGAAATCAACACTTTATGTACAAGCGTTAGGAAAGACCATGTCAAGCATCCACTTACCTCTAGAGATCTTTGTCTTCTCATTCGACTCTCAGATGTTTAAATAGCAAATCCGTTTGAAGGCTGCTTGTGGACACAGGTTGTGAATGTTTGAGTCACACTTCAAGGCGCTGGAGTTTTCTTTTAGTGGGCCTATTTATTTGTAGTTTGTTTTTATTTGTAGTTTGTTTTTCTATGGCTCAATCACCCATTACGGGCCGGATCCCAGTTTGAAAACGTGATCCGTTTGAAGGCGGCTTGTGGACAGAGGTTGTGAATGTTTGAGTCACGATTCACGGCGCTTAAATTTGCAGTTTGTGTTTCTCTGGCTCAATCACCCATGACGAGCCGGATCTCAGTTAAAAAAAAAGATCCTCATAGAAAGAAGCCTTGAGCGTACCGTAAAACTGGCATTCTCCAGCACACATGAAATCAGTTTGCCAAAACGTTTCCAATCCGTGTAGAAGATATACAGGATGCAAGTTCTTATAGAGATGTAATGTGTATATGTGGGGTTTTTTTTTCTTTTATTCAAAAGGTTATTATATTTTTCTCTGAAGAGTTGCAAGCTCAGGTTTATTGCATGTTAGTGGCTGATATATCTTACTTCCGGGTTTAATGGGAACACGATTTCTGTGAGAATCAAAATCCAAACTCAACCCATCCACTCTTCAATCAAATAAAATGTTCGCAAAGAAGTGGGCGATTACTGTTCTTAAGAACAAATCGTGAAAGATACAGAAATTCGTTTCTTCCATCAGCCATACAGTTTTCCAGCTGCAGCAGTCTCTCTTGAGTTGTCAAGTTTCCAGTACAGTCCATATATATATCGTTATATATTTTACTCTGGTATATGTCAACGGTTGTGTGGGTATGTGTGAAGGTGTGGTTGCGTGTGCGGTCAGGTAATGTGTATGACCTGAAATGAAATTTAATGTTGAATGTGAATATTGTTGAATGTGTATCAATTGTGAACGGAATTTCCCTCGTGGATATTAAAGTTTATCTTATCTTATATTATCTTAGTGTCGAGGAATCTGACTGGCTGGTGTTTTTTGGAAACGTTTGCTTTCATTTTGTTGACACAGTCTCTTACTTCAGGATTTATCTATGAAATTTTTTTTCGGAGGGTGAGGGGGGGAGGGGGGAGGGAGGGCAGTCTAGACTATCTATGCTTGCTAGGCGTCTGTCGTAGACGGCCAATCGTAAAGGCTACATCGATCCCGTCACAAAAGACAGTATTACCGTAACCGCTAGTCTCCTCTACTTTTCTATCATCAGATACGGTGTTTTCCCCCTTAAAAATAGTGTCATATCCGTTATATATTTAGTTCACGGAGTTTTCCCAAAGTTTATAGGCGCATATATGTATAAGTTTTTGCTATCGGAAGCACGATCTTATCATACAAATCGCCCGCCTACGCTGTTCCCGATTCGGAACAATACATTTACTGGTTTCAGGAAAAGAGAGCTTTTCCGCGTCCTATCAGTACAATTATCATTAATATCTAATGCATAAAATAGAGGTCCCAGTCTAGGGTATGTGCAGTGCACCCCTAGGGAACGCCAAATAAATTCAAAGGGCGTACCATATCAACAAAATGGAATATTATAATAATTACTGACCTAGATCTGGGTCTACTTCACTTCACTGTTTGAACATCCAAGCGAGGCTTGAGGCTTAGGGAGAATTGCCTGATAAAGTCAGTACTGTACAAGGGTACATCGACCAAGAAAGACTGGGAACCCCTGCTTTAAAAGAGAGGCTGTTTTCACTTTGAAACGCCAGAGCTGGGTTCAGTCACAAGGAAGACTTTTTCAAAGAGATAAATATAAATCCATACACCTCCGCAAAGTGGCGTGGCTGACTGGATGATGCAAGTCGCATCAGGGAACCACTCATAAGTGATATCACTTAGTCTAATCACCCGATATCGTACGACCAACTAATAGAAGAGTCCTGTTAACATCCCATGATATCACCCAATTTGCTCCATTTTTCCAGTGTCCACCCCCCCCCTCCCCCAAAAAAAAAAAAATCCCACCCGAGATCATCGTCTATTTATCAGTAGGTAACTATCCTGAAAACACTGACTGTGGTGGAAAGGGGGTCATATTCTGACTGAAGTTCTTCTTTTATCTCGCTTTCCGTAACAGGAATCTTCTATTATAGTATGGTTCAAAAAAAACTTTTTTAGGGAATCCTTCCTTTGTTCATCTACCGATTTTTATTTCCAATCTATGCAAACCCCAAAGAAACAGTTGGTCTAAAAAACTTTTTTTTTCAAGATGGTCCATAGGATTTCAAGGGTTTTTTTTATTCTCTCTTTGTTTCTACCTATGACAAATCTGTGGTAAATCTATAGTAACTTAAATTGGTTTAAATTCACGCACATTGTTTGTTATTTATTTCTTATTCTGGTCCATTGAAAAGGTGGTCCTTAAATTGTTTTGAGTAGTATACAGTATATATATATCATTAATGTCTCCGTCAGCAGTGTTAAGTCCAGACTTATACCGAACACTTAGTGTACAATGAGATGAGAATAAAACACTGCATGAAAGCCACTCACTGTTAAATCGAATTTCAATAGTGATCTTGACATTATCACTTCATGGTCAGTACAAATCTAATGACCCTCGTACATGTAGTTATTACGAGGGTTGTGGTTGTACTGAAAGATGTCAGATGGTAACCAGCTGGTATTTGATTATATAGTTTTACCATATAAACACGGCCTATTTCCGGTGACATAAAAGTGTGTAATAATTTTTTGGTATGTCACATGTTACATAAATTTGACCTTTGACCTGCTTACAAATACTTTGCTTGGAAGCCTTGGAAACCCCTAGGCATATAATTATGTGACGTCATTTCTTTTGTGGCGTCTTGAATTTATTATGTGAAGTCATTTCTTTTGTTACTATTTTCACTTCCTTGGGGTTTCCCTCTGTCTAGATTTAAATTTAAAAAAATATTTCAGTCTGTCTTTTTCACCGCTTGTCATCGTTCTCTTCACGTTTCAGTTTCAGTTTAGTGAAACGTTTGAATTAAAAGTACTTGAAATGTCACAGTGTCTCTGTGGTCTAAAGTTTCAGTGATGATTGTCAGCTGTTTGGATCTACTTTGTGTCGCGTAACTGTGTGGTTCATTCAGTTCAGTTGTAATTGATATGTTTCAAACAGGGTGAGGGCCACTTCAAAGTCCTTTTCACGATTAAAAGTTTGGTTTTTTTTTTAATTAGTTAAAGTTTATATGATAAAAATAATCTGAAACTCGTAAATGAGTTAGACATTTATTGTATTCGCTCGCCAGATCTGATATCAAACAAACACGAGTTTCAGATCCTCAATATAATACTGTGGACCCTTCGCCACTGAATGTAGTTACGTCATGGAATGTCACATACAGACTGAGCCGCCCCCTCCCTCCCCTCCTCC
>JAWQUT010000242.1:361742-391797 GCA_033807755.1 Ellobium chinense
CCCCCCCTCGCCATTGCTGATCATGACGTCTGTAATGTCAGCTGTTTCGTCATTACTAGAGACACTTGTGCTCCAGAAACTTCATCTTGGATGTGTCCACTGAAGTTCGAGTTGTGAAGTCAAACTGCTAAAAAATATAACAATTGAGAGCTTGCGCATTAACGATGGGATCTCTTACCATCGTAAGAATTATATTATAAATCTATCGGTGCTGAATGCACCTTAGTAGTGTTCAACATGCAGAATTAAACTTTGATGCAGGACTTAATCTCTGAAATTAAGCGGTAGAGCGGGCCTTAGACAGGAATGGGTTAATGTTATTATTATGATTGTAAGAGATCCCATCGTTAGTGCAGAAGTTCTCAGTTGATAAGCCCACATGATTCACGAATTGCTGTGCCAACCCGGAAGTTGTCATGCGGTAATAAAATCTAGGCAATGGGATCTACAACCCAGTTCTTGCAAAATACTTGCTACTTTTTGCAGCCTACATTCATATTGATTTAATAACATTTCGGCTGCCATTAGCTGTTGGCCAAGATTCTCCAGTCATAACATTGCTGTATCCTCCTCGAAAGATTAATTTCACATTATGCTTAATACGGTTCAGGAAGAGATACGATGCATAAAAGACACTGATGTAATAAAAGCTTTCATGAAAGCTTTCACCCAGGATAAAGAATATGTTTACAATATCGGGCAATGTTATCGACGCATGTATCTCATTCATCAAACATTCAAGTAGACAAAATGCATAAAATTATGCATAAAGCTTACGAGCAGACAAAAGTATAAAAGTTACATAATATTATGCATTAAGCTTACGAGCAGTATAGCGGCGTAGAAGCTATGTGAAACGATTTCACATCTCAATAAAATGAAAATGAATACTGTATACCCGCTTATCTTCGATAGATCCAATTTCGCGGGTTGAACATGACTCGCATGCATTGCTTCCCGCGAATTCAAATTGTTCATAGGGCTTACTCCTCGAAAAAACATTTGTACAGGTGAAACTCGTTGATAAGCCCCTGTAATATTATGTTAGGAAACTTACAGAAAAAAATGTAATCTACTGCTCTGGCGAATGCATCAGGAGGGCACAAAATTCCCAAGCCAAGCACACAACGACATAGACCGACCAGCTTGAGAGCCGAATACACAAACCTTAGAAATGACAACCGTCAGATTGCAAGGACGACTCACAAGCCGCAGAGCCACGCTGCTCATTAAGTAGATCTATACAAGTACAATCCATAAAGTTAATGTGGTGACAAATTCAGAGTAATGATCTCAGAAAACATTGGCACATAGAAGATGAATTGTCTTCTTGGAAGTTTGCGAGTAGAAACATAGACTATGATTTTTTGCTTTGATCGATCTTAAAAAATATAACACAATTTCGAAAGCCCTTTAGGAATTGTGACCTAATTTCGTCGGGCGTTTTAGTTAACAAATTTTTCTCAGAAGTTTGCGGCTGAGCGGGAGACACATCTTAAAGGCCTTGAACTATGCTTTCAATGCAGTGCTTTCTTTGGAAATATGCCGATCACTGACCAGTTCTTCGTTCCCAAGATTTTCGTTCGTAAACTCCACAGTTCTGATATTTCTCCCGTTATACTCATTAAACGTCTTCCTTCTCAAAGTTCTCATTTGTAAACTCAACAGTTCTGATATTTCTCCCGTTATACTCATTAAACGTCTTCCTTCTCAAAGTTCTCATTTGTAAACTCAACAGTTCTGATATTTCTCCCGTTATACTCATTAAACGTCTTCCTTCTCAAAGTTCTCATTTGTAAACTTAACAGTTCTGATATTTCTCCCGTTATACTCATTAAACGTCTTCCTTCTCAAAGTTCTCATTTGTAAACCCCACAGTTCTGATATTAAAATTTCTTCCGTATTAACGACTTTGATCTCCTGCAGGTATTACTATAAAAATATGACAACTACAGTTAACCCTAGTTGAACCTCCATGTCACGAAGACTTGCTTGGACGGTAGGTTTTCGGGTGATTCTCTTTTCTTATATGCATAATAATGTATTTTTGCATCCTATGTAATCCTATGTAATGCGACCGCGACCGTCTTGTCATGTCTCTGACAAACAAACAAACAAACAAACAAAAAAAATCTATAATATAGTGTTCTATGTGAATCTTTTTTTTAAAAGTCCACTTTTCACTCTGCTGACCGTAGAGCAGTCTCAAGCCTGATATTAAGGAAATACATATCTATAAAGCATTTTCTATGACCATGACAATTATTATGCCTAAATAGTAAATGCATGTGCCATTCTAAAAGACTCTGTTCTTTGGACAGATTACCTTCAAATGCAGACCAAAATGATTTCTCTGCATGTGCTGTGAGGCATGGCAAGTCCTTATTTTACCCCAAATTATAAAAACCTGAGAGTTGTTTTTCTTTTTTAACCCAATGTGATTAGCGCTCACCATTTCTGCTAGCCTGTTGCCACTCACATTTGTAACATTTGTAACATTGAATGACATGAACGCGTATTTCTATGACGCATGTGTAACCTCGCAGGTTACGTTAACTTGGGAATCTAGACAGTGAAATACTGTATACTTCCTCATTCTGTGTCAAGAAAAAGAAAAAAAAGATGCATGTATTCGCTGTAATAAATTGGTTAAATATTTAAAATGCACGATATGAAACACTACATCTGAATAATGACTACATGAGTGATGTCAGACTATGAATATGAAATTATCGGCTTTAATATTTTTAATAGTCGCTCACAATTTAAATTGCACAGTACGATTCAACATTCTGTGACCCACATTTTGAACTTTGTCATGTAGTTATGTTGCATGACGGGAATATCAGCTTCTCGCTGGTTGCTTGTTCAAACTCTTTGCAGTAATTTGATTTAATACTAAAATCGGTCTTACATGTTAAATAATGTCAAACATGAGCGCAGTGATTTTCCAAGATAGGAGAAAGTGTGGTTTGACATAATAATGACTATTAACGATGTATGTCTATTTCATGGTGTAATCTGTTATAATCTTGCAGCCTTTAATATTAAAACATTAAATGCAATTCAAGTGTCTTACATTGGGAATAATTTACACAAGTTGAAAGATGTATCTATTCTTTATTAAAATCCCGGTCATGAAAGTTGACTGATTTCCTATTACAGCACTAATAGCATGTGATCAAGTTTGATGTAGCCTGGTTATCTTCTGGTTTTATGTGAAACAAGTTTGTTAAATACATCACGTAATACATCACGCCTAATCAGGACAAAGAATGGATGAATCAGTTCCCAAATATGCATTGTAAACGCAAAGTGAAAAAAAGCTAGGCTTATTCCGGCAGTTAGTTTATTCAACGATGTTAAAATTGCATTTTGAGAGAGAAAAAATCAATAGCATTTGTTCTGACTATAGGCACTGGGTCTGATACTCTGGCCTGAAAAAGGAAGGCATTGTCAGTCCGTCTCTCAAGTCTGTGTCTCAGTGTAAGAATTGAAAACAAAACCAAAACAAAATGTGACATATCTCAAACAGAGTTCAGCACTATTCCCTGGTCATGAATGAGGAAAATAAACATGTTGTAGACAAATGATATGAGGTAGAAGACAAGCTGTAAAATTCATACACATACGTATTCTTTTTCCTTGAAAGATGCTTACACAATCGAATGCTGTACAGTAAGACTTTCCAAATGTCTACAAATTTGTCGGTTTTGACAGCATCGTCAGAGGACTTCAGTCTCGTTCAAGACCTTGGTTGGAAGTTAGATAACGAAACTCAACAGCAAAATATTCTGACAGCAAAATCATTTCCTAAGAAAGTGATCTGTGATGAACTCCTTGGGTATTTCGAAGACTACGTGTATTTTTTTGTACTCTCCTTGGTCTCCTGTTTGGGTCTCGTCACAAATCCTGTAAACATTCTGGTTTTTACTCGCCAGGGATTCAAAGATGGTGTGAACATCTCAATGACATGTGTAGCACTTTGGGATATTCTGAAATGTGTTCCCGTTCTTCTGGACTGCATGTACAAACCAATAAGCATGGGTTCACTTGTGGTCGGTCTGAGGTACTGGAACAGCATCCACATGTACGTAATCTATACACATGTCTTCGCTGGCTACGTGTCGTATGCCCTGGCTACCTACGTTTCCATTGAGAGATGTCTATGTGTGTGTATGCCTTTCACCGTCAAGTCTGTCTTCACGCCAAAGTTCACTCTCCTCGTGGTCACGGCCATTTCCGTGACCGTCTTTGCGGCTTACGTCGTTATGTACTTTATCTGGGAGATTGTCGAAGTCTACAGCCCAGAATTGAACACAACGATTGTCGTGTACGTCTTCAGCCATTTTTACCACACTCACGGACACATTGTTCTGGTGTACTACCAAGTTATGTCCATTCTCTTACCGTGTATTAGTTTCATCGTCCTTTGTCTGTGTTCAGTTGTGACAGTGCATTTTCTGAGAAAATCTTCAATGTCCCTACAGGAGCTTAACAGAGTCCAATCCACCACAAAAGAAAAAAGTTCCTCTGGCATCAGTAAACGAGAAAAGCAAGTCGTGAAAATGCTCTTAATCGTGATTGTGGTAAATGTAGGTAACTTGTTTCCTTCGATTGTTTTCTATATAGCCCAGCTGATAGAACCAGAATTTTATGTCAACAGGTTGTACCACAATCTCTTCAGAATAGTCTCCATATTTATTGTGATGCTGGACAATGTGAACGCTGCGGTGAACTTTTTCATTTTTGTAAAAATGAGCACAAATTTCAAGGCCACGTTCCTGGTACTTTTCCCATTTCTCAGAGGATGCGTTTGAACTTATCTGTGAGTATTCACCGCAAAATTGCAGGTACACAGTGATCTTTATAAAAATAATTGCTGAGGTGAATTTCCTTCGCTTACCATAACCAACCAGTGGGTGAAATGAGGTAGATTTACAAAACATGTAATGTCAAATCTTTTGCCCATTCAGCTAAACTACAAAATGAAGCCGGCCTTATTTTAAAGGAATCTTCGATCGGATGCGTTGACTTAGCCTTGCGTCAACGTGGCAACATATGATATTAAACTGCTGTTGAAAGAAGGAACCAGTGCCACTAGTGTGTTAGGAGTATTAAATTATAGTTCAAAACTACATCCAAGAAGTGCACAAAATAACGTCGATTTTCAATCCTTCTAGTGTTTCTTTGTTGAGTATGATAACAATTTTCTCTCAGACTTTTTTAGCTATAAATTTATCTTCCGGCTTTATTACTCAAGTACTGTACCTCTGTCTGCATGCGAGATTAAAAAAAAACAAACCAGATGAACCGTTATTTTGCATCATCATTATCGTTATACATCATCATTATCATCATCAGTGACAACAACAAAAACAGAGACATACAGAGCAGAGCAGAGCAAATAAAAAGAGAGAAGAGAAAGAAAAGAGAAGAGAAGAGAAGAGAAGAGAAGAGAAGAGAAGAGAAGAGAAGAGAAGAGAAGATAGATAGAGTGAGAGAGAGAGTAAGAGAGAGAGAGAGAGTAAGTAGACATGTCCTAGCTAGGCGATGTATAAAGTGTGAAAGTGCTGTACTTAGTACTTTCTGATGTCTAAGACATTGCCAGTGAAGGTTGAAGGAGGGATGATGTCATTACATTAAGTGCAGGTTCATAAATCAAGCCTTGTGTGTAACAGCAAACCCAACCTTTCAACCATTCCTTTGAATTTGGATAAGATTCTCTTCAATAAACACTGAACACTATGATATCGACTTTGCCACTGCTGACGTTTCCTGTTGACCAGTCTTTGGAGATGACTCAAGCACATGTATATATACCAGGGTCGAAGGATCCATATATAATCAAATAATCACTGATTACCAGCCGAAAATGCCGTTGGTCGACCTTGGCCTTCGTGGCAAGTTAACAAGAACACCGCCAAATCCTATTTATTTACTCTTTGTCAGGCCTGTTCTTCCTTTGACCCACGTTCAGAACCTGATACCCCTCAAATTTTCTCTGCTCTATTCACTGATTAATAGGGATAAAGAAGAACCTGGACACCCCTACAGCCAAATGTGGAGTGGCCTCACCAAAAAAAAACCTCAACGAAAGCAAGGAAATTTCACCGGCTGGTCAAGAAGTGCTGCTAATCAAGGTCTCCACTTGATTTGTGGTACTTTCACCTACTGCGGTTTAATGTGATGCGGAACAAAAATAACACACAGGTAAAACGAGACACTATTCGATAGCATTTAGTGAAATTCATTATTATCAAGGGCCTCTTTATTCGACAATAATTAACACTGTTGCTGACAAGTGACATGCCTTCAGTCACAAGTTTATGACCACTTTTATTTTTCGCTCAGTTTAGAAATAAATCCACACATACAGAAAGCCACATGAACAGTCTCGCCACACACATACCTCCATTCACAAGCCCAGTGCTGATGTTGCCCCGTTGCCTATTTTATAGTGCAATGTAGCTGATTCCCAAAATCTTTGGTTGGGGAAAGCACCTTGGGGTAGATTTGTTTTTTGTTTTTTTTTATGTAGGGAGGTTTATGAAACATACAAACAAACTTATTAAATAAACATAAATTCTTCTTGGGAAATAACATGAATACAAAACGGCTTGGAAAAGTAATTCAGTTGGCCCCGCTGTTCTCAAAACCGGCGAGGTTTGACGATGGCAATACCTACATAGGCCTACCCATTTGCAAAAAGATGGGCTCGGCTTCATGGTGTAGACTGGGCCTGAAAATTACATTTTCAATAAAATTAGTTTCTCTTGTTTTAGTTCTGGATATTTGGCTAGAGGTGGAAATGGGGGAGGGGGAGGGGGTCGCTGAGCATAGAGCGGTTTGTCCAAAAGTGTTGTGCAACCCAAGCAACCAAAGGCTGGCAAAGGTCATTCTTTTTAAAGCTGGACAAATCGTCACTCCCCTACGGTCTGGATGGATTCTTCCTGCAAGGTCATATTCCCAATGTTTAGTTTATTAGCCTAGGCCTGCTAGGTCTAGCCTAACTGGACCTAATTTCTATAATTTTGGAGCCATTACACCTTGATGAGTGATAATATACATGTATATTTGTGCGATCCTGGCCCTGTAACTATTCTGTACTTTTTTGTGCCTTTTCAGCCAATCCGTTTCTAACTACTCAAACTTTTGTTATAGCTTTTCAAGAATTGTGATGATGCCTACGGGTTTTTTAAGTCCATACTCTGTGCTATAGTAGCATACTGTGAATATCAAATGTGACTCTACGAACGGGTATTTTGGCACTATCGACTAATACCGCATGCGTAACTATAAGTGACAATCATGTTCAACTATGATTACCCTGTTGAGAAAGTCAGCCTTCGCCCCTGATTCTTCCGCCGAGTTTTATGCTCGTATAATCCTCAGTTTATTTGTTTCAAACACAAAACTAATTATTCAGAATGTTAGGCATGCTGTGCCTTGAAATATTTTCCTTTCCCAAGTTTTTGCCATCTTGTGAGACCCGATAAGAAGTGTTAATGAAACCTGATACATCTTAGTATTCTCACTCTCACAGTATCTGTGAGATGTGCGGGGCCAGATATAGGTAAGGGGAAGTAATCATGAAAATATTCCACTGTAGTTGCCGTTTACTTTCAGATAATATCCCTTTATACAAACCTCAGAAGTGATTATATATAGTTTAACCTCTGATTGCTGCAAAGTAGTGTTGTTGGGAGTTTTAAGGTCTTTGACACCTATTGTTTTTTCTTCTTTTGGTCCTATTAACAGTTTGTGTTATTCTACATAATATACCACTGTGATTTCGGGAAATTTTTTCCTGGGAGGTTAAAGTACTTCTTTTGCTCGATCTTTTAACGGGAAGAAAAAGGAGGGTCAACGCCCAAAATTTTTCATAAATTTTTAACCCCTGATTGCTGCAACGTAGTGTTGTTGGGAGTTTTAAGGTCTTTGACACCTATTGTTGTTTTCTTCTTTTGGCCCTATTAACAGTTTGTGTTATTCTACATATACCACTGTGATTTCGGGAAATTGCTTCCTGGGAGGTTAAAATACTTCTTTTAACGGGAAGAAAAAGGAGGGTCAACGCCCAAAATTTTTCACAAATTTTTAATGTCTTTCGGAAAAGGTCACCTCGAATTCTGATTTGGTCCCCAATTGTTCATTTGGCTAGTTTTGACCGCGTGCGAATACATAGGCATACACTTTATTTTTTTTTTATCTAGAAGACTCTAATTGTACCTGAAACTTTAAAATTGGATGCTTTATTTAGATCACATGTCATTTTACACATTTCTACCCTCGGACACTAGCTGGCAGGGCCCCAAAAAGGGGTAATTTTATATATTAGCGGATTAACTGGGTTGTACACAATAAGTGATTTGCCCCTGTAATAGATGTCACAAACCTTAAGAAATTCTTGTTTCGACAAAATTTACGCATCCAATGTTTCAGAAACTACCGTGACTTAGTTCGAGCTGTTTTAGTTTTAGCATGTGACTTATTACAGTGTTACCATTCTGCCAGTGTTATTGATTTGTTCTCTTGTTTCTTTTCCTCCATAGGTTTTCATCTGCCTCTAGTAGAGTTTTTATTGGTAACCAGAGTTTCTATTGGTATCCCGATTTTTAATCTGGGTTTTTGTAGCCGGATGTTTTGTGAAGCCTATTATATGCTCTAGTAACTCGTCTTGGTAATACTGTAATAAGCCACATGCTAAAACTAAACCAGCTCGAAATAAGTCGCGGTAGTTTCTGAAACATTGAATGCATAAATTTTGTCGAAACGCAAGAATTTCTTAAGGTTTGTGACATCTATTAGAGGGGCAAATCACTTATTGTGTACAACCCAATTAATCCGCTAATATATAAAATTCCCCCTGTTTGGGGCCCTGCCAGCTAGTGTCAGAGGGTAGAAATGTGTAAAATGACCTGTGATCTAAATAAAGCATCCATCTAGTCAATAAAAGCTATCAAACTTAACTGCGGCCTCAATTCCTTGCACTGTGTGTTTGTGGATGTGCCCATGGGAACCTCCCTCTAGCAATCTTGACATAAGACACCTCTCTCCTGTGGTTCACTCCCCGTTGGTGTTGTCGGCAGGATAGCCCTCAATTTTAGCCCATAGCGGGTTGGCTATTTTTTTGGGCTATTTTGCGGTTGGATGACCTATCAGATTAATAATCAATTAAAACATAAAGTAAAATATAAGGTAAAAATATATGTAAAGTAACAACAGAGGAAAAGTTCATTGACATCTTGCTCTCAAAACCAGTTGCCACGGTGACGACGCTTTGGGGCCGCTAGCCCGAATGTCCCAAAAGAGCGGTATCTGCGGGGTGAGGAAGGCTACGACCAGTGTCCGAGCCGGGGGGTTTGGCTGATGGCAAGGCCTAACCCAAGATCTCCACACATGCCTCCACGAGGTGGCAACTGGAAACGATCAGCGCCCCTGGTAATGTTACCGGACGTGATCGGCAAAATGTGATGGGGCTCTATGTCACAGACACAGGCCAACGGGCCCCCGGGGCAACGTGTCTAGGTCCTCGCAGATGGCCGAAGGGTCTTGCTTGACCGATCTGCGGTCGGAACATGAGTCTGCCGTCTCGCCATCATGGGCGGGGGGGACATAGGGACAACGACACAGTTGAGGCATGTGTTTCGAGCGCTTAGGGCCATACATGCCCGACGGCGTAACGACCGTGCCAGTCATTGATGGGGCCACGCAGGGGAGCCGTGGACCATCGCACTCTTTCCTATCCGGTGGGCGAGCTCTACCCCAGGTGGTCCGACTGCCATAATAGGAGGACCGCCGTCTTTCAAAGGGTATCTCGCAACAGTCCCACGCAAGCTGAGTGCCCAGCGGTAGAGTGGCCAGGACCCGGAGGCGGGGGTGAGCTGAAGGGACCCCAGTCTGGGCTGCCCTGGGGATACGGAATAGGGTGGGTGTTCATCTTAGTGAGCATTCGCTAACCCCGCTCGCTTGCAACAGCAAACCGGTCCGGGATCTTTATCTTTTTTCTTTACCCAATGGACCGATCGAGTCACAACTACCGCACGCAGGCCCTATACCATTGGTAACGAATACTTCTGGTGTTCGCGTGGCACTAGTAAGTACGTCATGAGTCCCTTTATAATTTCAGCTTTGTGGTTGTGCTCGCTCGCAGCCTTAGACCCTTCGGAGAACGGGGGCGGTCCGCAGAGCCACCGATTTCTTAGGGCGGGTGGCCCTTCATCCCACTTCCCCTCGAACGCAGACTACCCCCGTGGAGTGGCGAGTCGGGGTAGCCAGCTAGGACCTCATTGCACCCAGAGGCCCGAAAGTAGGCCCAGTCATTGGCCTGCCGGCACGGTGATCCTAAGCGGGGATAAGCTACGACTCCACACCCCCATTTCAATTCTGGCCGGAGGTTACCACCCGTCCGGCCCCATAGGAGTTCATAAAAAGCCTCTTTGCAACTCTCGGGTTTCCCCTCCTGTGTTCTTTGGAGGGGCGACTTGGCGAACTCGGTGGGCGTGGAATTGACCACACGAAATGATCAGTCACCTGCTCTCAAAACCAGAGGCAGATTTGTTGGCAGGTGTTGCCCAATTTCATTACTGACACTTGAGATCGATTGCTTGGATGGTCAGGGCCGAAAAGATTATGTTATAAAATCAAGGTACTGTTTTCTATTCAGATTTCACTGTCTCTCTTATAAATGGATTTGTTCCAGACGTTTCTTTCTCTATGTCCAGCTGCCCGATGCCCGATACCTACTAACTGCCAACACAACCTTTTACATCACTGTAGCATATCCATGCAGTTGATGATCTCCAGGTTCTCGCGTCAGAGCCTACTCAGTTCTGTCAGTAGCTATTCATCCCGCCATGACGAGATTCCTTCAGGTTTGTGACATCTATTAGAAGGGCAAATCACTCATAGTGTACAAGCCAATTAATCCGCTAATATATAAAATTCCCCTTTTTGGGGGCCCTGCCAGACAGTGTTAGGGTGTAGAATTATGTAAAATGACCTGTGATCTAAGTAAAGCATCCAATTTTAAAGTTTCAGGTACAATTTGAGCCTTCTAGATAAAAAAATAAAATGTGTAGACCTATGTATTCGCACGCGGTCAAAACCAGCCAAATGAAAAATTGGGGACCAAATCAGAATTTGAGGTGATCTTTTTCAAAAGAATTTGTGAAAAATTTTAGGCGTTGACCCCCCTTTTTCTTCCCGTTAAAAGATCGGGCAAAAGAAATTTCCCCAAATCACAGTGGTATATTTAGAATAACGCAAAATGTTAATAGGGCCAAAAGAAGAAAAAACAATAGGTGTCAAATGCCTTCAACCAGTCACTGATTAATTGTTCCCATTCCTCTTTTTCCAGCCACCATTCCCACTAACTATTGTGACTACATGTATTTCCAATGCCTGATGCCTTCTCATGTTGCCGATAATGACTTAGTTTTATGTCATGAAATTATTACCTCTTAGCAGTGTTTGTTCTGTTCTTTCCATACTCCTGAGAGTTATTTAATTCATGTGTGACCAACGTGGTCCGGGAAGTCGCAGCGTTTGTTTTCATGTGGAAAGCACTGGTCAGTGAAAGAAAACAGACACAATGGCTCGCTAGAGTGCGGCTTGTGGGTGTAATAATAGTGACATGGGGACAAGAAGAAAGCTGGAGTTACTTTGCATGACCAAAGAATTTTTTTAAAAAATCCAAATATCTAGCCGATTCCCTCTTCATCAGTTATTACGGCAAGATGGCCTGAAATGCTAGGATGGTATGCAGTAACAAGACTAGATTAACTTACTAGACTAGCTTGGGTGGCATGTATACTAGAAGTTGTGAGGAGAGGGAGGAGGCTTTGTAAAATATGCTAACGTTGTTAATGATTTCATTCGGCTCTGTCACCCCCCCCCCCCCCCCNCCCCCCCCCGGCCTGCTTTTCATTCACACTCGGCCATAATAGATCAACACATCTTTAATTAAGATTTTTTTTAACTTTGCCACCGGCAGGAGGATAGTAGTCACAATCAGTGATCTGGAACTAGTTCTGATTCATTCATTGAACCTGCTATCTAAACTAGACTCTGAGCGAGAGGCAAAGTTTTAGACATCTAATTTCTAAATTATAATGGGAACAGGCAGAAATTATTGTAAATCTAGATCTAGATTAAATGTATTTTTACCTCGCCTTCGAGGGTGATTCTGCACGTCACAAGATAGACGACTGCCTTCCTCATCTCCGCCTTCACTCGGAATTTGATAGAGAACAGTTTTAAACATTTAGTCCAATCTTAGGTTGTTAAAGACTACATCAGTAATAAATAAGTCTTTAACCGTCCAAGACCCATCAGTAATAATACAGTTAAAATAAACAATTTTCTATATATAATAAGTAAATTGATATAATTGGATATACTGAGATGATAGCTGGCATTATATGGTATGTTGGTTCTGTGAGGAATTATGTTTCTTTTATGGGATATCTTCATAATGTACGGGCACTCCGAATTCTGTGTGAAATATAGTATCATAGCTCTTATGGGGTAAAATAATGTATGTTCTTTAATATGTGTTAGAGGTGTAGGTATTATCGATGGCATAAGCATGATTTAAGGACTCTGTGTACTCCAAAATCCTCGCATTGGTAATTTTTTTCAGCACCATTAGTGCTCTCTGAATAGAAACATACGCCCGTTCCGGCACTGGTGTGGAAGTGTGGTCCTGACTAAAGTATCGATATAATTGATTTACAAAAAATTAAAAGCATCGTCGACTATAAATAACCCCAAAATATTTGTTATCCAGTACATAATAATCGTATCGAATGTGTAATAACGTTGCTATATTTGAGGTCAGTTATCGATGTCAGAAAGTCCTTTATTCTATGTTTGTTGCATCTTAAAAAGAATAAATGAATAAATTTGCTTCATAACAGTATTATCGTTGTTGGAATCAATGTAGTCTCTCACTCCCTCTTTCTTTCTCTCTCTCTCTCTCTCTCTCTCTCTCTCTCTCTCTCTCTCTCTCTCTCTCTTACTTCCTTTTTCACTCTATCTATGTATCTACGTGACTATCTCACAGGTTGAATTAGCAGGTCAGTCAAACCTTTGTCCAAATTCATATTCATATTTCATCACCCACAAGTACATCCCTAAACACCTAAGCGTCAATTCAATCAGGACAGACGTTTTAGACTGCAGCACCGCTCTGCAATCACTTTAGGGCTGTCCAAACAACAACAACAACAACAACAACAACAACAACAACAAATCGTCGAAGAAGTATCCAAAGAGTTCAAGTACTCGGTGTCGTCTAAGTACTCGAACATTAGTACATGTTCATCAGTTATAGTGGGTTGGTAAAATGAGTTGGTAATATTTTCAATAGCCACGCATGCACAACACTGCGATATATAGACCTATACCAGACTAGCTATTGCAAATCAAAATATTTATGATATTAGAATTATTTAAATAAACACTCGCAGAATTAAGTAATTATATAAGTAAACTGGAAACGTCGTAGACCTGCTTTTACTCTGGTCTTATAAGATCCCAATTTGCACAATCCTGAATCTTACTGGCACTGGGAATAACACAGTGATTCAGTGGTACAGTTACTTTAAGAGTGTTTGCTCATAGTGGTTAACTAAAAAAAAAATGGGCCTTGTGGTTGAGCAGAGATTGATTTTCAGTAGACTATGCCCTGAAACTAACCAAAGGTTCTTGGAGCTTATCCCTGACAAGACTGGAGCCACCCAACTAATTCTCAGTATAATATAATTATCGATAACAAGTATTATGGATACTTCAGTCGGGACCACACTTCCACACTTGTGCCCCGGTGTACCATGATCAGATTACCCCCTCAATCATTACCCCCTCGGTAATCTGATATCGGTATCAAGCTACCCCCCGGTATCAGATTACCGGGGGGTAATGATTGATACCGGTATCAAGCTACCCCCCATGGAATGAGATTACCCCCCTTTTTTTCTATTTATAACATTTATTTATTGCCTGAATACAAATTCAAGACAGCAACAGCACTAGCAACACCAAAAACATCAACAGCAACAAGATATTATAATTTTTTGAGTCACTAAAAAGTATCCGTTTTGGTAGCGTTTCCATCATACAAGACCCCCCCCCTTTTTCCCCTTTCTTTTTTTTTACATCATACAAGACCCCCTCCCCTCCCTTTTTCCCCTTTCTTTTTTTTTTTTTTCATCATCATACTTTTACCCTTTTATTCAAGTGCTCCCGAGTCTATAGATGACGATGTTCGGGTTTGATTCAGCTATATCCCCTTTCTCCCTCTCGTCATTTGGTTGTTTTTGTTTTTGTTTTTTTTTTGTTTAATTTGCTTTAACTTTAATCTTTATATTATCAATTAAATGTATCCACTTTCCTCAACGACGGGACCAGTAGAGCGTATATTCAAACCTGTTCCTCTTTGAACGACGATAATTTAGCGATTACTGCATAGAATGGCCAGAGAATTTGTGCGCTGTCATCAAATGATATAAACCTAGTGAAAATATCATTTGAAAAAAAATTTGGGACAATTTACATAAAATATCATCCATTTCCCGAGATACCAATTTAAAGATGGCAGCATCATACAGTTGAACAAAAGCGCACATACACACAACCCAAAATTGAAAAAAAAAAAAAAAAAAAAAACCAATACAGATGTACTAATCAATTTCAGGATGATTAATTAAAGGTGAATCTCCGTGTTATCAAGATAACTTACTTGATGTAAANACACACACCCATTATTATATCTACATATTGTGACAGGGGCTGCGAAAAGGAGTCTAGTGGTAAAAAATTTCATTGAAATTTTAGGCTTACTTTATCGACTGATAGGTAGAGATAGCTGATATTCACTCCAACGACTGCTTGGAGTGAATATCAGCTAGATGAAGAAATAGAGAAGAGAAAGCTGATATATAATTAGAACAAACTGTCAGCCAAACCAACAATAACATAATCCTCAACTCTACCGATTTTAGAAGCAAAAAAATATGCCAATCCTGTCTTTTCAGCACATGTGGGTGAGTGCAAAGAAAAGGTGTATAAAATAAGTAACTATATAAACACAAATAACAACTTTTTATAGGGGGTAATATCATACCGGAGGGGGGGTAGCTTGATACCGGTCTCAGATTACCCCCCCCCCCCCGTAATCTNCCCCCCGGTAATCTTATACCGGCATCAAATTACCGGGGGTAACTTCATACCGGGGGTAATTCTATTCCTTACACCGGTTCCACCATTGTTTACATTCTGACTCCTGATCACGTGACCAATCGCGGCGCGAAGGGGAGATTCCGACTGCTGGCAACTGTCTGGTTGCACACGCAGCACACAAGAGGTGGGCCATAAAAGATATTTTCAAATATCTAATAAGATGAGTACTCATGTCTTGAATCTCGTAGATACTAGCGATACTGTGACGTTTTGGTTTTTTTTGTACCTCGTGTCATTTGCTTTTCCTCGAACGAGCTGGCGAGGGCCCATTCCCACGCCCATCTCCCTTTGAATTTTGTTACGTTTTGTTGTTTGTTTGCTTTGTTTTGGCCTTTGTATTTTTTTCTTTTAAACAAGGAACAAAAGTATTGAAGTTCTTCGAACACATAAACAATCAATTAATAGTTCCCTGGCATTTGAAAACATAGTTCTTTTCATCATTTTTCAAACAATGAAGAAACAAGTTATTTTTTAGAGAGAACAACAAATAATGACGCAAATTTTAATTATAATTATTATCTCAGTGTCTACTTGTATCAAGAGCAAGTATCAGGTACTCGCGATTGAAACCAAATATCTTAAGTACTCAATATCGATATCTATTATAACCCATCTCAGAGCATCTCTACACGTGACTTTTGTTGTGATTCCTCCATGCGGTTCCAACACAATCAGTTTCGTAAGCAGTGTACTGTTGTAAGAAACAAGTCAGACCACTGAAAATTTTAATTCATTCTAACTAGACTAGTCTAGTTTTCATCCACACTATTATTCTCCTCCATAGTTTCTGTATTGCAAGGTGTTTTTGTAAGTAGACTAAACTTATCTAGACTACAAAGTCTAGTCTAGTCTTTCTTCAGTATTCTAGTAAGTAGCCGGAAGTTTACTTCACTCTTAATTCAGTTTGGTGTGTGCTTATGGAAATGGCTTCAACTTCAATGATAATCTTGCCGATGCTGATCTTGATGGGCCTAGCTGTAACAACAGCTGTAGCACAGGGTCTGCCGGTGGACAAGTGCCACGAGGGGTCATTTGTGGAGAAGATTTTGGAAGATGGTTATGCTGTTTGTGAGTCGTGTCCCCTTGGAAAATACATGCCTTATACAATCCACACGCACAAGCAGTGCTTCAACTGCAGCCGGTTAGTTGATCCTGCAAAAGAGATTATGTTGCACCCATGCAACAGAACACACGATGCTGTCATTATTGATACAACAGGTGAGCTGAAGCAACCTCTTATCTGTAATCGTGGGGAACATATTAATTCAACTTCAGGATTATGTGTGCCATGTCCTGCTGACACTTACCAGCCTCATGACAACCATACAAATCTAGATTGTCACCGTTGTGTTTATCCGACAGTCCCAAACTCACATGTTGTAGTTCTCCAAAAATGCAACAGTACACATCCACCAGTATTTGGCTGTGAGGAAGGCTATTATTTGGAGGACCAAAGACATGGTGATGGACCCAGATGCTCAATTTGCAAGAACTGCACCGTTCTTGGAGAATTTGAGGGACGACCTTGTAACCAGAGAGATACTGTTTGCTGTCCTAAAGCTAACATGATTGTTGTAGAATCCCTGGGACGACCTGAATGTAGAGAATCACCAGCAAGTCCAGGTAGGCAGTGTCATGTTTTTTTAGCCCAGAACACAATACACAGTGGGATTCAGTTAAACCAGAACCAGAAAAGCCAAAATTCTGCTTTATCCTAAAGATTTTTTACGAATGTCCATTTGTAAGCTTACTCTTCTTTGTGTGAAAAAGAAGTAGCTAGAAAAGTAGAATACTTTAACTGAGAATTTTCTTGGTCAGTCATCCGATATTTGCCTATCTTGACTTAGTCTTCAGTGCCAAAAATGACCATTTAAGACAAACTGGTTTCTGTCAGAAGTGTGACTGTTAGTATAAATTTTTTTTTTGTTTTTTTTTCCAAATACGGTAAAGTGTTGCATACCTGTGTCATTGCAAAAGCTTGCATCGTAACTCTGTACTCACTATAATAATATTAATAACTGCGCTAATCACTGAGGCCAGAATAGACATTGTGTTTTCCATTTTCGTGTCTGCTATTGTTGAAACTGCCATTCCTTTCAATCCAAAAACTAGTAAATCTGAAACAGTTTGTCTGATCCCTTCGATATCAGTGTGACTTTAGTGTGAGAAGATCAGCTGGCCTGAAATTTTTGGATTTTCCATACAGTGTGATGAATGAAGATGCTATATGTTTTTTAAATGAATGCAGGCAATCAGTGTAGCAGTCAAAGAGACTGTATGATTTCTTTTTTTTTACCAAACAGAGTGTCAACTGGTCATATTTATCTAGTTTTAGTTGATGACAACTGTTGTGATGTCATGGTTAGCCTAGTAGAGTGGGTTAAATTCATCTGTGTGGTCATTTTCTAATGTTTAAGTATAGACTAGTTTCCTATGCTTCCATTCTGAAAAATACTTGTTTTTTGTTGTTGTTTTTTTTTTCTTTAGATTAGTAATAAAAGTGGTATGTCTGCAGATAGGCAGTCAGAGAGCTTGACTGGGTTATCAGGTATTTGGGTTGCAAAACCACTTTTCATCATTTGTTTGTCTAGTTCCAGAGGAGGTCTTGGGTTGGGAGCGGAAAGGAAAAGGAAGGAAGTGATCATACTTGTCAGACTGAAAAAAGAGAATTCATGTACAATTGATTATTTCTTGGATTGGATTTGGCAGCACTGCCATCAGTTGTTCAGTTCTGGCACTAAGATTCTTAACCAGCCGGGCGAAACAAAACAGTCAAAACAAAATTTTATTTGCCCTTGCATCTAGAGTTATTCCCCTTCCCCGAACAGCAGTGGCTTGTAGCAAAAATGAAGATGTCAGTGAAGTTCCAGCTACTACAGACTACTACAGACTCTTATTCTTTTAAAGCTTAGAACAAACTTCAAGAAATTCGGGGAACAAGCTTTTAGTTTTATAGGACCATCTCTGTATAATAGGACCATCTCTGTATAATAGGACCATCTCTTAGGACCATCTCTGTATAATAGGACCATCTCTGTATAATAGGACCATCTCTGTATAAATATTATTTAATATTATTTGTAATAACCTGCCCCGTAATATTCGAAATTACGACTCCTTGGCTGCATTCAAATCAAAGGGGTTACTTAAAACACATCTATTCAGTAAACATTTTGATTCTTAGTTAAACATAGCAGACTCTGTCACAATTAAATTTTGAATAGATCTATATTATTGTGTATGAATATGAGTGCAGAGGTATGTGTGTTTGTGTATGTGTTTATTTACAAGTGTTTTCTCATATTTATTGTACTGAAGTGAGCTTGCGTGCATATCTGACAGAATGTTAAAATGTCAAAGCGCCTAGAGCCCACCTCGGGGATTGGGGGCTATACAAATACAATTTATTATTATTATTATTATAATATTATTATTATTATTATTATTACAGACACCTCTCTCTAACAATGTATTATTCGGTTTTCAGTTAAGGTTTTGGTAATTCAAATTCAAAAGTAAAGTTTGACTGTGTAAGCCACATAAAGTATTCTGCATTTTTATTGCCCCATCATGATTTTGTTTGTCACAGCTGCCATTTACAGTGGAATAAAAGATTCATACAGACATGTTATCACCCATCCACAGAGTATTGGCCGGTTATTGGCGGTGTGGGTAGAACATATTTGACGTAAGCTTATGGCTGCCAGTGCCACGCACGTAGTGGGTGTAAGAATTTGGACTTTGCATAACATAATCCTGTAGGTTGTCTGGGGCAGGCAGACTGTCTTATTGGAACAACAGGGTAATGTATGATTTAACATGATCTATAGGATGATGCAACTTTCCTTTAAACTTCGTTTCATGAGCAAAACTAAAAATTGAATATGATCCTGGATAGTCTTAGAAAATCTGTAAACAAGATGGGTTCATAAGAAATATGTACTGAAAGAAACAGACATTCACCGGCTACTGTGGTGGTTTATGGCAATTTGTGTTTAGTCCTGAATGTCTTGTGGAAAGATCTGAAAACTCCTGAAAAATTAGTTTAGATTTGGTGTACTCACTCTGTGTTTTATTTTCACCAGTTCCTACTGATGTTACTCTGGCACCTGAAGTTGTTTCTGTGCACAAGTGTGGACAAGATGAGTATGTCCACATTAACTCCATCAATGACACGGAGATCTGCAGGCCTTGTCCGGAGCTCACTTTTAGGAACGAGAGCAATCACACATACTTGTCTTGCCAGAACTGCTCAGAAATCGAAAGCAGGCACCATGATCTCCCCCCCAAGTGTATTTCAGCATCACAGAAGTCATCAGGGATGTCTCCAGTCATTTTAGGAACCATTGTAATAATAATACTTTTATGCATTTTGGGTGCAATAATAGTTGTTGTTTGTGTAAGAAAAAAGAAGCATAACAGTAATAATGAAAGACAGGCCAATGTTGTAGATAATAGTGATACGGACATTGAAATGTTGGATAAGACTGGGCAGGCTGAGCAGCCTGTAATACGGAATGGAGAGTCTGTACATAATCAGGGGGCTGAGCCACAGAAGAATGGTTGTAAACTGCACAGTGAGAATGAATTGGAAGCAGAGGAAAATGATCCTTTAATTGAAGATCCATCCCAAAATACTCAAGATGAAAATATTGCTAATGGTGCTCCTTTGGCTGATTTGAGTAACGTGTGACTGGACATTGTTCAGGGATGACAAAATGCCAAACAATTTTATAGGCAACCAAAAATCAGATCTGCAGAGAAGAGAATTTTAACCAGCAAACAGGTCAAAAAAAAAATTACAATGCAACTTCCATTTTGAAGAGAGACCGACATGTTGGTTGTATTGTCCAAAAGTTTTGTCGTCAGCTGTTGCCTTCCCAGAATTTTTTTATTGACTAGTTAGAACAAAACAGGACACAAGATATGCTTGCATAAAAGCACACCTATTTCCTTGCCTCCAACATTTTTGATATCACATGTTCAACAGTGATAACCTTGAAGTTTTGAGTGCCAAGTATCAACAGTAGTAACATCAAAAATCACTGGCACTTCATGATTGCCTATAATATGGATTGAGGTGAAACCAACTCCCTTTGTAATTTAGATTTTGATGTAACATGTTTCCTTAGTCGAGGGTAGGGAAGCAAACTATCGTATCTAAACATGGCCGTAGCTCGAGATACGATAGTTTGCTTTCCTACCCTCGATGTAACCTTGTAGATTTTGAGCGATGCTTTTATAAAATGGGTAAATGATTAGTTCATAGTGTCCCAGCAGTCTTGTTTTTATGATTAATGCTGCTTTGAGGAGAGTCCCTTGATAGTTGCAAGAAATTTGAAAGTTTTTATGAATCTCATGACAATGGTCAGATTGGGTAAAATCAACATCAGTTTCAAGAAGTTTGATGTTGATCAAATAACCATTGCTAGGATTTGAAACAAAACAAATGTGCCAAGATAATTGTACTATAATTTGCCTAGGAACGTCCCCACTGCAGGTCCCATTCTCTTTGAAGTGATGATTGGATTCTTAGATATGTGACTCTGTAATGCTATATTGTCCATTGAATACTGTACTTATTGTTAAGGCCTCAACATTCCAAGACTGAAGAATACTACCACAATGATAATGATTCATCTTGATTTATATTAGACAAGCACTTCCTGATTTCTGTGCTGCTCATGTGTCCTGATAATCTCNAATAACAACTTGTTTATAGATACCGACCATCTGACTCGTGACACAAAATATTTACACGGAATCTCTGCGTTAAATTATGTCACAGCAAAGCCTTAACTAAGTTTATTCAGGTTGTGAATTTAATTCAGCAACTCTATTTCCATAATTTATACATTGCAGCAGTGTGTTTTTGTAAGTTTTATTGGAATTCTCTACATCTCCACTCAAATACACTCAATACAAAAAATTCATGGCATATACTTAATCTGTTGTATTAGAAACATATCTCGGATTACCTTGGTATCAAAGATATGAAAAATGGCCAGGGAGAGGGGTTTGGCTAGCCTCAGTCTTGTTCATAGCATGCCAAGCAAAATCGTACATCGCAAATAATCCGGCTATAATTGGTTAGATCTGATAATAGATAACAAGCCATCTTGTTGGGATGTTGAGCAAGTAGAGATGGGAATCACTTGTATGGAGGCTGAAAGTTTATGGCTTAGTTAGTCTAAAAAATTCATTATTGGGTCCCTAAAAGTTATTTTACTAATTTAAAGAGGGCTTGTGGACAGGGATTTTTTCTTTTTTTGATCAGGGTTAATCAAGATTGCATGTGTATAGCACTGTTGTTTTCAGTGAACACTACTGTGGCCATGTGTTGGGAACTAAAACAGTTGTTACACTTTCTTGTGAAATTTGAAAATGGTAGGTTAAGGAGGTCCTTGAATCAAGGTGACGATATGAACTAGAGTGAAAGATGTTTACATGTGTTGATTACACTGTTGTTATGAAAAGCGCAACAGCTTTATCTTATCTGTAAGACTCGTGATATTCAAATATAAATCCTTCAACATTCATTCTCACCCTAAAGTAAAAAAAACAACAAAAAAAACTTGCATATTCCTTCTCAAAGACATTAAGTAAGTACACTCATTCACATTATGCACTTACCTGTTGTACTATTCATTGAAGGCATCAATTACAAAAATATACTACAAGGTCTGTCTAAAAAAGTATCTTGACCTTTTGCTGGCAAAAAAACAATTACGTGTTTGGGGGTGGGGTATTCAGGCCTTATTCCATTTGAGAGACACCACTTGTTCCTCTACACACTTGGCCCAGCGATCCCACCACTCCTGAAACATGCCTGCAAGGCTTCTTCTGAAATCGCTGTAAGTTCCACTGTACCATTCCACACAAGGTACTCTCAGATTTCAAAGGGGAAGCCTTTCAGTCGTATCTTTATGTTTGGGAAAAACCAGAAGTCAGAGGAAGCCATGTCTGGAGAGTAGAGACAGTAGCAAACAAGCATAATGCCTTTATATTATTTGCCAGGAGACCATGGATTAGCTGCGACAAATGAGCCAGGATGTTGTCATGACGAAATTGGCAGTTTTGTGAGGCCCATAGGTCCGGTCTCTGGTGATGAACTGCATTGTGAAGATGTTGGAGGACTTCTTTGTAACTGTTCATCCCTCTTCGTGATGCATAATGCCTCAGTAGTCAAAGAAAACAATCAGCATCACCTTGGTTTTGGCCTGCACCTGTCATGCAATTAGGGATTTTGACAACTTTGACTGATGTGATGACTGAGCTTTGGTTTCCAGGTGATACCCATACACCCACATCTCATCTTAGTCATCACTGTATTCAGGAATTCAGGATCCCTATTGGCAGTATCCAGCAGGTCCTGCATGACCTCACGCATTCTGGTAAAATTTGATGCGGTGTCATTACCCCACCCATTATTTCAGGAGAAATGAAAATGCCGTTTAGTTTTTCACTTCAGACATTGGTTGCATGACAGCATTTGGGGTTTTGGGCAAGCCCTCCAAAAATTCCACATGTGCATGAATGTTCCCTCCTCCACTTTAATCTTGCTATCATCATTACTTCCTATGTGAAAGAAGTAAAATCGGATACTTTTTAGACAGACCTGGTATATATTATATCACATTATCACTAGTTTTTGAGACTATGCAGCGTTGCATTTTTGCATAAAACAGTATTTTTTAGTATATAATCTATTGGAGAGTACATGTATTTTATTGCTGTTTTTAAGAATTTTCAAAGCCCATGAACAAATTCGTGCTTTAAGAAGGATGCCATCTGTTTGTTACTGTCATGAGTTCTGTTTATTTCTGTATTTTATGTTTTTATCCGTTTGATTTTATCTTTGTCATTAGTCTTAATGTTTCCTCACGTTTCAGTTACGCAGCAACTTACTTATGTACTCTTCAGTATAGCTTTAATATATAATGAGGATGGAAGTTACCTCTGACATTGGCATTGTGTAAGTATTTTGTATCTCCATGCTTTCTTAAGCTTTTCTTTCACTGCTTATGCTATTTGGTTCTGATATATGTTTTATTTCTAGATTATTGCAAGTTAACTGTTACAGATACCCAAAAAATCCTGGATTGAAGATACTTGTACTGGTGTGACAGGAAACGTGATGACAGTGGGAAATTTGGCCACTGCCCATAAGTCATTACATTGTTAGACTACTGCAATCCTGGATGTTTTTACCAGTGGCAGAGAAAAACATTTTATTATGTAGGTTTAACCTTTGACTGATTGGCTGGTGGATAGATTGATTGTTTGTTTGATCGATCGATTGTTGATCAATTGACCGATTGAACAGTTGATTGATAGTTTGTTTGATTTATTGAATAATTAAGTGATTGAGTAATGGTTTGACGGAATTTTTCACTTGTTTGATTGGTTGGTATTAGTGTACAATGTAGGTATGACTAACTTTCTGGTGTATCTGTTCCATTTTACCTAATTATTGTCTGAATATTATTTTTATATAAGATTTATCGATATTGTTGTTTACTCTTTTTGTTATTATTGTAGTTAATTTAAATTCCGTCACTAGGGTCTGTGGTGTACCATTTTTTGTATTTTTGTGTAGAATTGGTAATAATAAAACTTTCCTGTTTCCTAAAAGAGATGGAAAGATCAGAGTTAATGTAGCAGCACAAAGTTCAGTATTCTCCAATTTTTATGTTTTTTTTTTAATCAGTCTAATCAAAACAGTTTTATTTATCTTTGCATTTTCAAATTTCATAATGTTGTATTGGTGCAATCAGGGTTGAGTGCTTAGCCTCTTGTGCTGAATAATGCTTTTCAGTCCATTTTGTAGGACTTAATGTGATATAGCACTCATGTGATGTAGGACTAATGTAATAGGGTAATGTTACTCAAGCCTATTTCTTTGTTAGAAAAACAGTCCCAAATTTTAATACTCATGCTATTGTCTTGTTTCTCTTACAGTCTAGTTCACTTTACTGGAGAAATCGATTTTCTCTTAATTCAGTGGGAGTTATATTTTTTTTTCTTCTTTGTGCATAATAAAAGTATCCGGTTATTCAACATCACTATTATAGGTTTTCGAATAAAACGCCACAGGTGCAAAATTGCCTCCACCATTCCCCCACTTCGAGCAAAATCATATTAAATGGGTGTGAAACAAAGAAGTATATACCTACATCAAGAGGGCAGAAGTAGCTGCCAGTGTGGTAGTAAGATAGGTGAGGGTGTTCGTTATAGCATGAGGCGGGAGCACAGGAATGAACAGTAGATCATGTCACGTATGTACAGTCGACTCCGCTTAATCGCCCATCCTCGGGATCACGGAAAAAGTGGTCGATTAAGCGGAGCGGCGATTAAGCGGAGGAAGTAATTTCGGCCATATTTTTGGTAAGAAGATTAAATTTCTTTGATGTCGTGGTTTGATATCGTGAATTGACACCTCTTGTCGCCAGACTCAGGACAAACTCGAGTTTGACGGTGTTGTAGCGCACAAAACGTTTGATCTCCGCCGTCTCTCTCATTGGCCACCTCGCAGTAGCCCAGCAGACAATAAGGAGTAGGATGGCATGGTCGGGGTAGACCGTTGATCCACATGACACGTTCTCTGATCTAACCGAAATCCACCAGACAGGCGCAATCAAGGCGTGGGGGGAGGAGACTATACCACGGCTTTCGGCGCAGTATCATATGGGACAGGCGAAGGCGGTGATGCGTAGCCTGGGACGAAGGGGGACAAGGGGAGGGGGAGGTGGAGAGGAAAGGCTTATCACACCTATTTCGGGGTGGCAGCTGTCACTCAATCAACCGGTCTGCCATCCGTCACGCAGTTAAACCGTCTTTGTATATTGCTTGTTTGTCAACTGTAACCGTTCAACCGCTGATCTTTGAATTCATGGGCGCTGAAAAGTGGTCGATTATCCGGAGTGAGAGGCGATTATCCAGTGACTTTTATATAGAAAAAATTCGGTTCCCTAGGAAATGAGGCGATTAAGCGGAAAAGGCGATTAAGCGGAGGGCGATTAAGCGGAGTCGACTGTACTTTCTAAAGTGGCTTTCTAAGCCTATGGTCATGCATTATAGAAAACTGTGCCTTTGTCACAAAAAAAAACCCGGAAGACCATCCATCATATGTCCATCATATACTGCTCACAGGTCACAAAAAGTCCACACAAGCAACACTAGTCTTGTCATGTAGCAGGATAAATGCACAAATAAACTACAGCAGAGTAAATGGTAACAGTGGATCTCTACTAAGTAGGCCCAACTGGGCTTTAACTCTCATAGCATGAGCCCAGGTCCAGTCTCCCACTGGCTGCGTGGCCATTGTTACAGATAATGACCGTTGCACTTGTTGTCTGCCGGCCAGTTGGGAGACATTGGGGTGCGAAATTCTACCACCGTGCTTAAAGCTGCGCAAGGAGATATGTGTGTATATATTCTATTGCAGCACTCAAGCAAAGTGAGAGAATTCTAGCACAACATCATGAAGGTTAAGATGTAACATGTCGTTTGAGATGACAAAAGATGTAGAAAGCATGCACCAAACTATCGAATCCCGACCACCTGGTTATTACCTAGTTGCATTGTGTTTTGTCATTTGGATGCAGTACCCCATAAATGCCACGCCTAGACTGAAATTCAGGCTTTCACAACTTTGGATGGCCAGTATTGTCACACATTTTGAAATCTCTGACCTCTAGCTTCAATCATTTTATGGAAACTTCAACAAATTTATTTTTGCAGTTTTTAATGGTACATGTTGGCATACAGCACAAGATTTCTTGACTAGCAGAAAATGTCATTCAGTAGAAAGCAGGTGTTCCTAAGCCGACATAAGACAATGTTGGATGTTTGTACCAGGCAGTGTCAGTGACAAAAGCCAACAAAACTTTTTTCATTGACTGCAGCTGCATAAGTGTTAACTCATCAGGTTAAACTCTGATATAAATTACATCACTTTCAGCAGTAGAGCTTACTGCCAAACAATCATTTTGCTAAAAGCCATGCACAAAAATAAGACTTTTTTTTTTTTTCTGCTGCAAAGTTTGGATTTTGACATTTAGCAGCTGCTTCACCCAGGCAATGATTGACATTCATTTTGTTGTTTTTAACTCTAGACAGTTCCATATTTCTTTCATTCTTGGGATCAGAACCCAACAAAGTCATTCCACTTCTTGTTCCTGTTGTTATCTCCCTATGGATCTTTCTTGAGCTTTCATCCAGGTTTCCAACTTCTGTATCCTGGAAAGTGATGCGGGTCACTGATCTGCTGCTGTCGGCTTTGAACATTTCAGCCACAAATTTTTATTTAGTGTCAACCAGAGCAGTACATGTAATATTATATGATTCATTACATACACATTTCATATCCTGTAAAGCAAACATATCTTTTCATTCTACAGGGCTCAAAATATCTTTGATTCCTTCCAGTATTTGAGATTTAACATACCATGTAGGAGTCTTGATTATGATACTTAAATCGGTCAGTTACCATAAAGAAAAATTGTTTATAGTTTGTATCATTAGCAGTAGTAGCACTAGCAAGAATATTCATTCTTCAAATGGGCTTGTTTGCCTGAACAGCAAATTTCTGATAGATTTATGGATTGTAGTTTTTGTTTCAGTAAATTCAAAGCAACAAATCAGCTGGTGTTGCCTTTATCTTTAACTTTACAAAGAAGAATTAATAGCCAATAAAAAAACTAAAGTTGCCACCTAATTTGACATTGACGAAAATGGTGGTGTGTTAGATTTCATGGGTGTAACTGGCTTTGTAATGAAATGCTTAAGCTTTACATTAATTCAGCCCTTTACTTTTATTGTAGCATTTAGTAATACTTGTTAGCGGTGTGAAGAAATCAGCATGCGGAGAGGATTTTTTTTCTCTTCATACCCTCTCTGCAACCGAGTTTCCATATACATGTAAAATACCCGTGGACTGACCGCTATAGAGAGCTGCGTATTCTCCTTTGTAGCATGGGAGTTGTTTGCATTTATGCATAAGGATGGACATAGCTAATAATAAAAGGTAATAAACATGGAAGTCAGGAGGGAATGATTCCTGTCAGTGCATGACACAGTGGCCAGATCTATAAGTGTTTTTATGTAGTCCAGCATATCTCAAATTTCAAAGTTTAATATAGAAAGTTCTAAAAACATTGTAAATATTTCCAGTGCCAGATTTGTATTCTAAAGGATCTATGAAAATTTTTACTCTATATGCCTTGCCTCTAGTGCCTGCAAAAGTGTGTGCTGCTGGTTGGTGTGAACTGGCAGGGTGGCAGAGGGTGGTGTAGACAAAGTTTGATCTAAAGTCCAAAGCAATGGAGCTGTGCAATGTGAAAATACCCTCTCAATAAACTGACTATCATCCACACCAGAAGCATGAATCACTTTGTTACTGTTACTGTTATCTCTTCTGGTGTGAAATATTTTTGGGAACTAAGAGTAAGAGGGTATCTTTGGTCATTTTTGGTTTGGACTTTACGAAATGTCTGTGTATCCAATGTAAGGTTCTTTGTATACTGAAGCCTGTCCAACCCATGTGCAGTCATGCCTTGTTACCTTGAAGATTTGGTGTTACATTTTGGAATTTAAATAAATATATTTTACTATATAAATTATTAAAACTCCATAATATTTACATGTGCGTATATATATATATAATATATGTAATATTATGATGATATATTATCATATTAAAGATATTATGATACCACTGTATTATCATATTGATATCACAGTGCAAAGGTGAAATGAGTACTTGTACTCTAAAAAAGAAAAGGAAACAGCCTTGTGTTCATTCAAAACTGGTTTAAATATTTCTGTTTTCAGGCTTTCCACATTTTATGGCCAGCAAATTGGTGTGAGCTTGAACCGGTCAGTTTTAGAGTTAACTTAAAGATCAGAAAGGGACACTTTAGTTTTTTGCTATCCTTCAGGCTGCAAGTGATGCCTACATGACCTGTTGTGTAATGTACATACTTAAAAGGCTGTGAACTTACACTTGAGTTTGATCAAAATTTGATGCCAGTAAACTGTGGCTAATTTAATTCATGTACAGGTAGTTTTATCGGGCAGGACTGTGGTGAACATTTTTAATACTACTTCCAGCAGTGTATGGCTTTATTCTTTTCTTGTACTGGCATCTACACACTCATGAATTCATGCATTTGTAATGCAGTTGGAATTACATGTACTGAATTTACTATCAGAAGTTTTAGTACTACTGCACTGGAGTGAGAAATAGTTCTCTCATATCATGCCCGGATTCATGGAACAATTTGATGAAGGAATGTGGTTTAGGAAGCATAATACAGGGAAGGCAAGATGCCAGAATTTCTCTGTAAATTGAAAATCAGATAAGAAAACCAGCAATTTAACAGGGAAACAAAGGAGAATAAATGACAAATCAACTTTGAAATTGAACAAATAGCCTTGTATTTATCTTGGTTTCCAAACATGTTGCCATCAGTGGCTGCCATCTCTTATGATATATAATATGTATTTTTACTGTCTTTCCATTATTATTACCAGCAAATATCCTGCATCAACAGCATAGTTTAAAACTTCAGTTTTAAAGAAAAACAGCTGAGAAACGGAGGCTTACTTGAATGTATGAGAGCTCAGTACATTAATCCAGATGTTCTGTACAACATGCTTATGTCAGAGTGATATGATGGATATGAGGATTTGCAGTGCAGAATGAAAGACTTTTTTTTTCATAATTAGAACTTCTCATAATGAAATGTCAGACAATCAAATATTCAGTATTGATGATTGTAACAGGAACATGAAATTCAACTCAGTATTTTCTCCAGGTCACATGATCTGAACGAAAAAAACTCGCTTTTTCAGTGCAGTAGTTTGCGGTACCAGCCTTTTAGTCTAGCATGTTCACAGGAACATCAGGACAATTTGTGCTTCTTGTGTTACATTGGTCTTACAGAAAATAGAGATGGGCAATTTTTATATCTTAACTGAGAGAACCAATGATACCAAGAATTATTTGGTGCTGACATTCACAAAAAAATAAGACAGCAAAACTCATGGACATGAGCACCCCCAGTCTTATTACTCCCTTTGCAATTATAAAGTCTCTCATTTGGTAAACATGATGCAGTGAAGAGGTGAATACTGCTGTGTATCTGTAAAGTGATACAACACTTGGTTCATTGAGTCAGCCATAATCAGTAAAGCTCAACTAATGAATGATTTAATGCCACATACTCCTTTTGTTTATTTTTTTATTTTGTATTATTTAGATTTCCACAATGGCAGAGGATATTTGTAAATTCTTTGAGGTAATTTCCCTTTTTCAAATGTACTTTAATTTTAGTTGGTCCCATGCATTTGAATATTAATATGGTCCCATGCATTTGAATATTAATGTGGTCCCATGCATTTGAATATTAATATGGTCCCATGCATTTGAATATTAATATGGTCCCATGCATTTGAATATTAAATTATTTCATTGTTTAGTTAATGAGACGGGAGCAGGGATCTGTCAATGGTTTGATGAAAAGCAATGTGTTTGTGAGTGTAGTAGGTAACTTTGCAAGATTGTCTCTGAATTTTTGTTCGCCTAGGTAGCCTACAGAAGACATTTGTGAATGCATATAAATAGTGTGTAGAGATAAAGACAGATCTGTAAGATTGCTTGTCTGATATTGTACGCATGATAACAGGGTAGTTTGCTGGGTTGCACAAGAAGGTAGGCCCTAGTTTCTTTGTTCTGGCATGGGGGGAGAGGCTGTATGAGATGATGCAGTAGTTGCTGGGTATACTATGGGTGCACTTTTTTTTT
>JAWQUT010000242.1:398519-441977 GCA_033807755.1 Ellobium chinense
CCCCCCCCCCAAAAAAAAAACAAAACAACAACAACAAACAAACAAACAAAACCATGGTTGCCTCTAAAAGTATCTAATATCGAATTCTGCGAGTGTGCTCTCGAGCCAGAACTGCTGCAATTAGTTAAGTGAGTCAAATAGGATAAGAGGACAAATGCAGAGAGAAAATGATGAAAGAAGGAAAGATAGTCATGTGGTGGGAATCGAACCCGCGACCTCCGCGTCGGCACCCATCGCCTCGCTGTCAGTTTGGAATCAGGTAGACGTCTATACACGACCACGCCGCCACTCCAAAAACAGTGGCTTAGTGGCCGGGGTCTTTCCCAAAGCCAAACAGAAGACTAGCAGTCATAGCGCTAGGCACGAGACTCACATACACACCACAAACTTCCCTGCCCCCCTCTTCAACCAAAGGCCGTTGGCTTCATTTGGTATCTCAGCAAGACAAACACACAGACGTGCACACAACATTAAACATAGTGAACAAGACAGGATCGTTTCATTTAGTGGTTACATGGGTGTAATACACGTCTACCTGATTCCAAACTGACGGCGAGGCGATGAGTGCCGACGCAGAGGTCGCGGGGTCGATTCCCACCACATGACTTTCTTTCCTTCTTTCATTTTCTCTCTGCATTTTGAGCACTTTCCCCTTTATCCTATTTGACTCCCATAACTTAGTGCTCCGTTTCAACCTTGTACATTTTACTTTATAGACAATATCACTACGATCATACTTGTCTACGATTGCCCTAGTACCATTCAAGTCTGAAACCTATCGGACTAGTCTTGAAGAAGATGTCAGTGTTTTTAAAATTGCTGATATAGTCTAAAGAGCCTGCCCCATTCAGCCATTGGCGATACTGATGAAGCGTGATTGCATTTTAATTAAGGGAAGAAAAGGATTACTGGCGAAGACATGGATTAACTTTCATTCAGCTCACTATGATTATACAATCCATTTGACTCATATGACTCTTGTGAGACGACCCCTCAATAGGTAAGACAAGAAATTTTAGTCCTGTTACCAAAGACATTACAGTAAACTACTATTCTTGCGCGTTTTTTATTAACCTACTTTTATCATAGAATAAAGGAATTGCGTAGGAATCGGTCTTCCTGAAGAATTGCAGTTATGATATTGATGACTTGTAAGATCGGTAACATTCTAAGGCAGCATGCGAAAAATAAGAAAGACTGAGAAGAGTGTTATGCCGCAAAATCAGTAAACGGACTGTTAGCAAAACTACTCGATAATTCATGGAAAGTACTCTTCGATACAGATACTTAAAACAGTTCTCGACATTAAATAGTATCGATACCTACTAGCAAAGTTGTTATTGCCAGACTTGGCTCTTTCGGAGCCAAATTTCAAATTTCTAACTTTTTACTTTTTATGTTTTTAATGTGATGTTAAATGGTGGGGGGGGGGGGGNGGGGGGGGTGAAAAGGGGTGTTCCAAATGATTGACTGATACTTTGGTTCTGTCTTGGATCCAGAGGACTTTAGATAAAAAAGGTAAGAAAGATAATTTCGGCTTGGATGTTCAGAAAGTAGTCAAAATAAATTTGTTATAATAACTGCCATCCCTGACCTGGTTATCATTCGGTCTTGCCTACTGGGAGAGTGAAAGTAAAAGTGTAAGAATGCAAATAAACTATGTAAGCTGTAGATAAATCAGAAACACAAACATAATTTTTAATACTATGAACTTGAGACACGTATTATCATGTACTTAACTATGATGCTTAAAATGACAGGCAAGATAATACAGTCGTGTCTCATTAATCGGGACCCAAGAAATCTGAAACAACAAAATCGAACACATCATGTAGGATTTTTTTTTTTCTTTGAATCTATGCTGTATGATATTTTTGGTAATCAGATTTCTGCTGTGATTGGCCTGATAGAAGTGAACTGAGAACGATACCAAAACTGTCTCCATGAAACAGTTGTTCATTATCTTGCTCTTTGATATGTAGAAAGGTTTTTGGTAATTATAATGCTCACGCAGATCAAGTACATGGACAATTCGCAGGAATTTTTTTAAAACGTCAAATTTGGACCCCAGTCAGCCTTTTCCAGATGAATTGGCTCTTGTTCTTATCATGAGCGTTTGACCGCCTCTGTAAAAAAAGTCTGGCAACCCTGTAATCCACCGTCACTTACCATAAAGACCTATGTGGTAACTCACAAAGACTGATGTAAGCTTACGTCAAAAAGCATAAGAGGGACGCTACGCTTGCAACAATGAGCCCTTGCTGACAAAGAAGGTAGTTCAGTCTGCTGAAACTTTAGACATAGAAAGCTGCTCTGTGCTATTTCTGCTGTGATGGCGTCTGCCGCATGGAAGCGCTCTCGCCATTTAGACCTTTTAGATCATGAAACGAGACGACTTGTAGAATTTGATTTGGTCAAATGGGAGAGAGGCATTCCCGAGATCCTGGAAATTGAGTTCAAGCTCGTGAGTTAATCTCGAATCTATCATTGTCGTCTAAAATCATAGACTAGATTATCAGACTCGCAATAATGAACAGATTACTTTATTTAGTCGGAGATGATGAGTCAGATGAGTTAGTCTAGACTATGCCTATGCTGGTATAAATGAGGGGCTCTAGTCTAGTCTAACACTGTCTAATATCAGTAGCGTTCTTTTGGCTATCTCGAAGCCGAAGGCGAAGGACAGCACCGCAGCCGCAGGGATAATGATACACTATTAGTATTTAGTCATAGACAGGTTATGGACTAGATCGATATTTCGACTAAAACGGTGCTGTTGTTAGAGAAAGCTGTTCCTTTTATCAAGAGGGTAAACTGACAAAACCGTCTAGTTTAGAATTAGACATTAGTTCTGGTATATCCTGAAATAGGCCTGACTGTTAGCAGACCTCTAGACTCTGTTAGATCTTGAAGCTCGGCAGTGTGCATTTTCGGCATTCTCTAACAACAGCACCGATTTAGTTAAAATATTGATCTAGTCCATTACCTCTCTATGACTAGGCTAAATGAACTGTATCATCATTGCGGTGCTGTCCTTTGACCTTTGACATATAGCCGCATTTTCTTCCCACACATTGTTTCATTGATCTAGATTAGAATTACTGCAAGATCTGACGAAAATAGTGAAAGGATCAAAACAGAATTTGGGCTTTTTCAAACAGCACTGCTTCAAAACAATTCATGTAATCTTAGCACTCATTAAATCGGTGCTGCCATGCATGAGGCATGAATCAAGAAAAGATCTCCATTTTACATGATTACCAACTGCAGACTGGACCGCGAGACTTCTGGCCTAGAAACAGAGGGCTATGTCGATGGACAGCACCGCAACGATAAAGATACAGTTCATTCAGTCATAGACAGGTCATGGACTAGATCGATATTTTGACTAAATCGGTGCTGTTGTTAGAGAAAGCCAAACAGAGATCAGAAGGATGCTAATTGAGACTGGACAGGTCAGACTGGACTGGACTGGTATTTTGTTCTGCAGAGATCTGCTTTACGTAAATACAGTAGAGTCCATGTATGTCGCAATCGGATACCTCAAATCTCATATTAGTCGAAAGAAAAAGAAATAATATTTTTTTTTCCCTTCTGTGCATTTATTAATTGCCTTTGCATAACAAGAAGTAATTAACGCCTATATCTGATTACTCAAATTACTCAAAACTGTCCAGCGCTGTCACAGAAGCAAAATCACCTCCTGGCGTCCTCCCCGCATGGTGCCAATCAACGTCGGCGGCTTGAAAAACAAACGAGACGGTGCCGCGAATAGAGGGAGGCAATAAAACTCGACAATGCAAGTGCCACTAGCCACAGCACAGGCGTGTGTAGGGGGCATGTGTATTACACCACCACTGATAAGACAGTGCTGCAGTGGAGGGAATAGAATGCGCGAGGGCTGGAAAAATTGATTGATAATCAAGCATCTTGGCAGCAGTGTGTACATTAACGCATCTGGCCTAATGCACCATGACGGTATATAAACCTGAGGCTATCCTCGTGACCTCCCCAGGGTGCTCGCTCGCTTGCATACAGTTGACTTGCCTTGGAAATCATGAGTCAAAATTCTGATTACTCATACTGATTGGGGTGGTCCCAGCGAATTTGATTTAAGCGGACTTGACTGTTATATATTTTACTATTTTTAAATTTTTAGTAGAGTTTGGATCTGAGGATCACTCTCGGGACAGCACCATGATATATTTCATACCAGTCTTGGACAAATCATTGAACAGTTCAATCGGTGCTGTCATGAGAGGAGGCTGGATTTGGGGCTCTCAGTCTTTGGAAGTAGGGTTTGACTGGTAAACTATGAAGATTAGAACTTAGAGTAAGAAGTAAGAAATGTGAGTTCTGTCCCATCATCAATCTTGAACTTTCACCAGCCAGGGGGTTTACTTTATTTTTGTGTCCTGATTTGGTTTTGCAAACATGCCAGTTTACTTTTGTGGATGTTTCCAAACTATGAAGCACGACAGCCTCAGACCAGTTGGGCCATGGGGAGCTGCAGGGTGGGGTCAGTCTGGCTGGGGCTGCCCTTCACAGGAGCAGCCACTTTTAGTTTTACCACATCCTACAGTTGCTCAGTCCACTTAGGAGTACTGATATTTTATTTACTGTAAATATATAGGATTAGCCCTCGAATGATTTGTCTAATCTGCTCATTGATCTTATCCTATCTATTAAGATCCATCAAATTAATCAACATGTACTGTTTAATGGTAGCTGTAAAGTCAGTCCCCTATTCATCTTTTCACTAAAACCTCTCTCTTTCTTATTTAAACTCTTTCGGTGTCTCTCTCTCTTTTTCTGTGTGTGTGCCTAATTCTAAATGCTCGTTCTCACAGCCCATGGCTTAAACATTGTCCAACGATGTTGAAGAGTATTCTGGGTTTGAAGAAACATCAAGATGATACAAGGGGAAGTCACATAAAGCCGTAACAAAATATTGAAACAAATGTTCGTCCCTTTCATAGTACTTACTGCTGTAGGTCTGTGTGTCCACAGTCGGACAGCTGTTGTTTCTCATTGATTTGGACAACCTTGCGCACAGAGGCTTGTGTTCATAGCCGCATGACAAAAAAAAAACAACACACAGATCATATGATAAGCTACACATGTGTGCTTTAAGCCCTGAAAACAATGGGTTGTGTGTGGTCAGCATACCTTGAACTATATGCACCTCAACTTACTTCCCCATGTAGGATATTCATATATGAACACCCACCAAAACTAAGGGTATTAGACTGCTCATGTAATATCAGCAGAGAGCTGTCACTGACTTTTAATTATGCAGTCTGGACCAAGTTCACAACTAGGACTCTCCATACAACCCAGCATTATTGACACTCAAAGTCTGGATAAAGCCCGATATTATAGAGTCTGTGTCTCAATAAACTTTATTGTTAGTCAGACTCCCAGATGCAATTTTCTCCAGTCACTCAATCAGGGCTTTGCTATAAATCCACTGGATCTGGAGGCATATATAATGCCTTCCACCAGACTTTTAGTCGTACTCGTGTATTTTTCACAATCTCCCCCCGCCCCCTCTCTCTCTCTCTCTCTCCTACTTTGGCCAGTTGGAATCCATGTTTTGATACTTGTTCATACTATGAATATGATGCAAAAAATGTATAGAGACTGCATTGCCTCTGGGCCTCTCAGGAAAACTAAGGGCTCCATGTCATTTTTTGTCATCATTCATCTTTGAGGGGTCAGGCCTGCAGATGCATACATTATGATATTGTTGCCTTAGTGTCCCACACCATATGGCTGGGCCTTAGTGGCGACTAGATTTAGATATATAGATTACCCCTCATTGAAGCAAAGGCAATCACTCTGCTGTTTTTGTATGACTCAAGGTGACACACTTTGTCAGCCATGTAAGTTTTTGAAGGATGCAGTCCTGGTGTATAGCAGATGTAAGAAGTCTAACTTACAACTGATCGAGATCTTCATGTTTTTTTTCAAGTTGTACTGAAACTTTCAAGAAATACAGTACTGATCACTTGAGACTTAGTCTGAGAGTGACAGAATTAACTGCAAAAGAGGTTAAATTTGAAATCTTTTCCGGAGTGCTCTATCTTTTAGAGCAGCTAGACGTATGGGACACACTGTATTTAGTATATATGTAGACAGAACACAACCCGAAAACACAAGTATCTATTATGCCATGACATCAGGCTAAAGGGCTCAAGCTCAAGTAGCACTGGATTGAAAAAGTAAAGTTTTAGGAGTACTCATTGCCATCTTGATAATGGGGTCTTGAGATGTTACTATTTAATTTTATACTTTGGTCCACAGCTTAACCTCTATAGTCTGCGGACAAGATATTTGCCTCGCAAAAAAAGAATGCCAGCAGCAGTGCCAAGTCTACAGTCGCTGTGCTGCACGACGATTAGCATGCACTGCGAGCTGTATTCAGAGTCAGATCTTAATGGTAAGAATGTACAAGCGATTTTACATGTTTTGTTGTAGGTGATGTGTTTCTCCATTTGTTACAGCAATCAGATCAGTGTTGCTATTTTTGCCATTTGTATCCATCAGATTAACTGAACTGCTGTTAAATGTAGTATGACTACCTTAATAATTCAGTTTTGGAGAAGCTCGGTAAAATTAATGATCGGAAAACATTGGTCAGAAGAGTTGTCACCCATCCATGTCTTTGTGAGATGCACAAGAGCACCTACTGACACTTGCATTTATCAGGCTATATGATACAATGACACTTTTTCCTATGAATCTCTAGAACCAATAAACAACAAAATGGGGAGACCAGTAGTGGACTCTTGGGAGGGGAAGGGACGAAATAGGGCTTGACAAGGTGGGGATGAAATTGTGATAAAAGCCATTCATCAGAGCTTGCTCTGCTTTAGAGAGTATAAGTATCAATAAAATGGGTAGGAATATAGTGGGCAAAAGGAATTTAAAATTGCAGTGAAATGCAGGAATACAGAACTTTAAAGTATGCATTATCAGTCTTACAACAAGGGTGACAGAATGTCAAAAAATTTTCTGAAAACCAAAAATCAGATCAGAAGAACAGGGCCTTTTAACAATTAAAAAATGTGAAGTAAGTGGCAGAGCAACTTTTACACTGAACAAAGACACTCATATTGATTGTGGTTTCTGAAAATTTTGCCACTGACTGTAGTCATCACTGTTACAGTGTTATCAGACAAGAATTTCATGTGGTAACCGTCTCTACTTGTGAGATGGATGATATTTCTGCATATAAACTTAAAGTGCGAGTAAAGTACTTTTATGGTGTAGTGCACGGAATCCTGTGAAATTACTATTTTAACATGCATCATTGATTCAAACTTCCTACTGACCATCTCAAATCCATCAAATCTAACGCGTTTCGAAGAAATCACAAAGAATAACACATGCCCATGCCCTCCTGTGTTAGCGTCGCCGCTGCTCGCCTCGCCAGAAATACGTGATGTCACCAACACGCCTCAAGGCTATTACGCGTAGGGCTCAAGGCTATTACGCGTAGCGCTGCACTCAGTAGGGCTCGCTCCCACGTGGAAACAATGGGTTATTGTTGTGCGGTAACCTGTAAATCTAGAGATGGGTCCGCAGAAGACACCGTACAGCACGTGGAGGCATCTGTTTTTCGGCGCAGGGGCTCGAACTGATACGGCTCGACCGGTGCTGCCATTGTTCTCGATCGAAAACACCGCGACTTCCGCGCTGACGTGACGTTTCCGGTACGGTTTTTTTCTTACAATTTCAGAATAGGTTAAAAGTTGTAAAATTAATTTCGAAATATTATTTTTTAGCAAAAATGATGACTTTTGATCTAAAACTTGATATTGAAAATATAAAAACTGTCGGAAATCACACTTTTTCTAGCACTTTAGTAGCACTTTAACTCTCACAGTGAAAAAATAAAAATGCATGGTGTGTTCAGCGGTAGTTTGCCTACAGTGGATGGAGATGGGTTAAGTTTACAGATTCTGTCAGAAGGAATGCTAATTATCATCCAGTGTGCTGTTGCAGTGTGAATAGGTTGTTACTCAGTCCATTGTCCTAAGTCCTAATAAACTCAGTCGCTCTTGATCTTCTTTTCCAGATCTGACTGAACCCAGCTTGGAACTGCTTGCGCCACACCTTTGCATGTATGACTTGCTAAGACTCGAGAAGTTGCTGGAAAAAAGACGTAATCCTACACCACCTACTTTTTTCCCTTCTTTCCTTTCTTTCCTCCTTTCTTTCTTTCATTCTTTCTTTCATTCTTTCTTTTTTCTTTTATTCCTTTTGTTCTTCCTTCAGTCCATCCTTCTTTCACCCTCTCTTTCCTTCGTTTCCTCTTTTCTTTAGGTCCATCTTTTAACCTTGTCTTTCCATCCTTTAGTCTCATCTACCAAAATTTCTCATTTATTTGCTTTTTCTGTTCTGTCTACACTATTGTGTCTGTAATGATAGCGTCTCCTTATTTTGGCTTCAAGTAACAAGGAAAGGAAACGTGAAATGGTCTTGATCTTCAGCATCACTTTGAGTGTGATGACCCACTGAGGTGGTTTCATGGTAGAATGTGATATAGATTGTGAATCAGTGTTCCTGTAGAGGTGGTCTTATTACTGTGCAAGTTTTGTGGGGTTTTTTTGCATGAAAATTTAATTTTCACAAAAAGTCAAAAATGGAGCCCCATGTGATGTTTTTGGTTTTTTTTTCCACCCATGGGTATGAGAGCATAATTCTAGAGTAATCCATTACAGGACTGCAGATAGTGATAAAATATATTTGGCCGTCCATCTTCATTTGATTGAGAAACATAGCCTACTGTAATTGGTAATGTACAAATAACAAGGGGTTGTAATTAGAAATAACAATATTTGCATTTTCTTTCAAGGTTACTGCCCCCCATATACTAGGTTTTTATTAGTAATAAGCCTTTTGAAAGTTTCTGAAAGGAATGTTTTCTCGCAGGAATAAATTTCCATGAGGGAAGCTCAGCTCAGTCCTCACAATTGTCTGATCCTTTGGAAAAATTGCAATAATAACAGATAGACAAAGTGGAAATAAAAAAAAAGATCACAGAGGATAGAGGGGGATGAAGGAGGCAAAGAGGAGGTGTCCAAGTTTGAAGAGCAAGCATCTAGGAACTGAATGTCAGACCCAGTGAATGTGATCTCAGTGACATGCTAGCTATAATATTATTATGTCTGTGTTCATTGACAGTTTCATGATCATAAGCTGCAACATCATCTTAGATCTTGATTTTATTTCATGCTGTATGACTCACTTAATGCTGACTTCGTTCAGTAAAGATTCTGGTAGCCCAATTCAAAAAGCCTAATTGAGCCAGTAATCTTTTTTCCTGCACCCGCACTTAAATGAAATTTCAAAAGTATTGAAGATTTAATCATTTTAGGCATCCTATGAGCTTTAAAGAAAAAGTATTGTCTTCCATTGAATTTTTGTCCTACATGATGGAAAGCAAAAACCTCTTTGAAAACTGATCGTTTATCCTAGTAACATCTAGCTGTAAACAGGGCCATATATACTGCTGTGAATAAATATAATTTATTTTACAGAAGCAGGAAAGGCTGACAAAACTTGCAATATGCCTCATAAATATAATTTAAGGTGGTGGCTAAGGGAAGGACTCTTAGTTAATAGGAATAGTTAATAGGTATGGTAGCAGGTTCTATATGCAGGATGGTTATTAACATGGCGCAGATGAGACTATTAAAGGGATGACTAGGATTACTAGGAAGGACAAACAAACAGTGATTAAAACTGCCGTAAAACAAAGCTCTTTAGTGGTGATCAGGTGTTTTATTTTAATATAATATAGCATCAACAGTTGGAGATAGTATCTGTAAGTACTCACATGTAAGTCATGTTGACAGAAACTTGAACTACGAGTAAACTGCAAAAAGCTGAAGAATTTTCAGTATTACAGAAATAAATCATTTACTTATTTTTATAGTGCTTGGTTTACTTTTAAATGAATGTAGGAGCTCGTTGTGATCTCAGAGACTCAACATGTATATAACATTTGTATATTTTAATATATTTTTTTATTTTTTATTGTTTCATTTTTCTTTAGAGGACACTAAGGAGTTCTTGGCTGAAAATTCCTCCTCAAAGCCATTGATAAAATTGAAATCTATTATTTGTTAGTTTTGTCCTTCAGATGAAACATGGTATAGAATGTTGCCTAGCCTTTGTTTCTTTATAATTTTGAATAGCTATACTTCTTTTATTCATTTCCTTGTTTTGTCAGATACTGAGATAGTTAAGGGGCTGTATAATGATGTTATTGTATATTTCAGATAATGATACTTGTTCATTATATTATCTACCAGGCATCAGTGTCAAGACAAGTCTGGATAACCTCCACAAGCAGATTTTCAAGTTCATGGAAACATACCCCATCTCAGCAACCACATGTCCACATTTAATTGACCTTTTCCCTTGCGATGGCCAGGACTGGGGATTATCCCGATTGCTCTATCGCAGAGTATTCGCATATCTAATCACGGAATACCAGAAGGCTGATGGCTGTGTCTTTCCTAATTGGAGATCAGCTGACTTTGACAGCGGTATGGTGTAGCGCATGTCTGGAGAGAACCTGATCATCAGGAAATTTTCATTCCTGGAGACTTCTTGTTAAATCTGTGAAATATTTCTCATTATCCAATAATTTTCTGTGTCTGGACAAACTGTCAGTAAAATCTGTTGTAGATGTTTTCAGTTCAAGAGTCACACATCCATTAGAAGGCTTGCAGTATGTCATGTTTCCATCGTAGAGTTAGATTGCCACAAATCATCATTATGGCTCAAAAAAGGCTGAAGTCGGATTTATGCCATTTTTTTAAAAAGATCAGCATATTGCTTATGAGATTACTGTTAATGTTGACTTATTAAACAATGCAAAATGCGCCAATATTTTCTTACCAAATTTGCATCCGCAACGATATATGACATAAAAATGTTTCCCCTGCAATAATGACTTATACCATTTTCAAAGTGTGGTGGCAAAATGCAGAGTATTTGTTTGGATTTGATAAGGCTTCTTGAAAACGTTCAGACATGTCTTTCCCTTAGAAGAAATTATTTCACATTTCATTTCATCTGCTGTAATGTAAAGAGAAGTACAGAGTGTGGAATTGTTTTTGTTTGTTTTGTATATAAAGTTTCAAAGCCAGGGTAAGAGTTATAGGAAGGTTAGTAATAAACTGGCTGAGGTCATGATTAGTGATATATTGAGGTAAACAAGAGATCTTGATGGAAAAATGGTAAACATACTGCAGAGGCTTTGGGAACAAAGAGTATATTAGGCAGCCTGATTGGAGATAGGACCCAGAAAATAAAAAGGCAAACTAAAAAAAAAAAAAGAAAACAGTTGCCTTTTTTTCTTAGAGTGACCAAGAGAAACCACAGCCTCGTAGAGGTGTCTTGAAAAAAGAAGTCTTTGAAGTGTTCCTGAAGGAAAAGAAGAATGGATGAGACAAGAGGAAGACAAAAAAATGAACAGACTGTCAGGCTGCAAATAATAATTCATATGTTATGACAGGAATTTACTGGGACGACAAAAAGCAATTGGATTACTTGATCTGCCCAACCTAAATCATTATTGCTGCTTGGGCCCAAATGATCTGTAAAACAATCTGATGTAAACACAAATTTTCACATTGCGAGCTGCGGAGACTTGGGGATGGGCATGATACTCACCATTTGATGTGCAGGAATGAGTTGAGAAGAGCTATTTTGTTGTCATGGCACTTCCTTGATATCGGATCTAGGTCTTTATTTCTTGAACATTTATTATTCAGTTAACATACAACAGTAGACTAGAGCTTAGAACAATGTTGAAACAGTAACAATAATAAACAGGTTATGATGATTCTTCTCAGTAGTGAAGATGATGACGACTGATGGTTGTAATGAGGAAAATGAAAATCCTAATGGTCTTAGTGATTATCTTGAACATTATCTTTGCATTATATAAATTGTTACTGAAAAATGAAATTAATTTAGAATAGATTCTACACGAAACTGTAAAATTTTGAGAATTGCATGAAAAATGAGTGGTGCCTGGTCTATCTCTATCACAGCTAAAAATCTTCATTTTCCTACTCTCAAGATTGTTCAGTAGATAAGGTACTACTAGTTTTATTGATCTACAACACATGAGAGTTAAGATAAGAATGAATTAAAATTTGGTTTTATTTGAGGTGGCTATGCTAGGATGAATTTCCTCCTGAATCACTATTTCTAGATCTCACCGAATCATTAATCAAATTATCATGGTTGTCTGCAGAAACCCAAAGAGCTGCAGTACTTGGAAGTGAGCCTCTGATGCAGTTGTTTACCCCCCCATGCTACCGCAACCAAGAGGAGGTCATGAAGAAGTTGGAAAGGCTGGATTTTATGGTGGACAAATTGGGCATTTTGGCTGGCAAGAAAATTCTTTTTATGACAGTGGACCTCGGGACTCTGGATTTTTTCAGTGAACCCGAGAGTGAACCCTTCCTCTCCTCTTGTCTGGAGTCCGTCAAGGTTGTTTCATTGCTTCTGAAGAGCTCCTTGAAGCTTTTAGAATTTGTGGGCCAGCTGAAGCGGAGTGCCAAAAGACTCGAGAGAGTTTGTATATACGGGATCAAAAAGAGTGATCTACAATTTATGGATGCTATTTTGTCCGTTTGTAGTGGTGTGCAGTGCTTTTACAAAACTTCAGAGGGTCAGAGAGAGTGGCAGGCTCTCTACGCATCCATTCGGGACATGGGAGAAGGACATTGTCTCAGTAGTCAGGACTCCGCAAGGGTTCATGATGCCGCAATGGCCATGACGTAAGTGTCTCTGTGCGATTTTGGCATCTTCTACTTTATTACGATATGTTCAGGCAATAGAAAGCAGACATAATAATCCCAACTTCTTCTCTGCTCCTGAGGAATTACACATAAATGAAGTTCACTATTAAAGTTTAGTGTCATCAGTTTTCCTACCATTCATACACCCTTTCAGAGAAGGTCTCCAGGACCCTTTCAGAAGGCATTATTGTTTTACCTTCTGCAGAGCATTAGAACACCTAACTTTGTTTTACAGGCACAAGAAAATCCTGATCATGCATGTTTCTTTGTCTAAAGTAGGAACACAAACATGCAGTAGTATTAGTGAATAAAATCATTTAATTCACAGCCCTTAGGAATGACCTTTTTGTCAGTTCCATTTAATCACATATTACCAATAACAGAATACTACTTAATGTTATTATAAAGTTCACAGGATAATTGCAGTGTCTTTTAACGCCTCTTTTCCTATATTGTCGAGGGGCTGCAGTGGGTGGATTTTATTATATGTGCTCTGTTGAGAGGACCTTCCTCACTTGCTGGTTGCGGGAGCCGCCAGAATCCAAAAATTGGACCTGAAGAACAGGAAAAAAAAAATATGGCAAAGCAATTTCGGTACTGAAGGAAATCCTCATAATATTTATCTTTGTATCTGAAAATTTTATCCTGGGGTGCTGCCATTCCTGTAATCTCTTGAGGTTTTCTCTGGACTATCAGAGTGAATAAAATAGCAAGGTATAAATTCTATCATTTTGACAGATTGTGCAAAAATAACACAAAAAGTGGTGAAATACATCAGAGAATTTGTTAGAAGATTTTTGCAGCTTTTCTCAAGGACCAAAGGCAATTTCATTTTGTGCTAGCATGCAAAAGAAAGCTAAATTTCAATTAAATCAAAATTGCGCAAAATCTGGATGAAGAACCTGCTCTGAAAACAGCTTATAAATTGTGCACAGTGTTGTCTCCAGATCTACAGACTACACTTGGCCATTTCAGGATATTAGTGTGGTTTGAGGAGGAAAGTTTTACCAATGCCACGAAGAGACTTTTCCAATAGGGGGTTGCATATGCTCAAGGCACACTACCCCTTCTGCCTGTCGGCTTGCATAAACTCGGACATGTGTCAGCTCCTCCAAAGTCATAAAGCTTCCCGGGTTCAATCTCTGTCCCCAACTATTAGCATAGGCTGTTGGGAGATACTGCCCTTAAATTATGTATAAACCTGAATACAACCTTACAAATTAAGTTTGCAAGACACCGGTGCTGCGCAGATCTGTCTGACTTCCATCAGGTGCTGTATCATAGTACATCCTCACATAGACTATACTCACACAGAGCTTGGTGTAAGGGTAAGGACAGGATTAGGGAAGAGAAAGCACACATAAGAGAGTTTATAGACAATGGTATTGAAGTTAGGAACTGCCTGAAGTTTGCTTTTCTTCCTTAATTCTGCACTTAGCCCTAGGTCAGGGACTATTCAGAGAGGTTTAATTGCCCATGAAATTTGCTAGAACTTCTGAGTTCAGCTTAGTACTGTGTGCAAAAATGCAACTTTTGTTCTGCAACCTTGCTTGTTGTGGTGTTGTCCCCAGTACCAAGCCTAGTGCAGAGTTTGACTTGATGGACGATGCCTTGCTGTTTAGTAACCCCTGCCCACCATGTGAATTGTGAGTATGACACGCTGGTTTGTGGGTCCGACACATGGGCCGGGTGATTTACAGTTTGGTGTTCTAGGGGAATGCATTTTATTCCCATTTCCTCATTCATATCATGTGTGAAAGAGTACCTGACTCTGGAGCTAGGGAACACCTCTGTTCCAGATTTGATTTTGTGATTAAGTAGTGGTATTACACATATTTTGTACACTGACAAAAAAATATGATTATCATGAAGAGTGAGATTTATAACATTGTATGGCAATTAATATATTTTGTTCATAGCTAATAATGGTTGAGTTTATCTTGTTTCTTATTGGTTATCTATGGTTATCTAATTGGTGTACTGTGGCAGCCAGCTTAACCTGTTTGTTCTTCTCCCCAGTGACAGCTCTGCAGGACTTCAAAAAGTAGATCTCAGGTTTACTAATCTTCTGAAGTTGGAAAATTATGTTTTTGTCATGAACCATCACCTGAGATCGTGGCTGGCTCTTCAGGAATTGCACCTTGGAGGTAAGATGGATGTTGCATTTCCAGGTCCGGGAAATATCTAGAATTGGTAGTATGGCCAGTTTTAAGGAAGACAAACTCATGTAAAATAAGAAAAATCTGATCAGTGGTTCAAGTTTGGCAGGAATTTCTTGCACATCCCTCTCAACAGTGAAATACTCTTGAAAAGTGGATTTATTTCATGCAGTGATAAGTTACTGAATGATTGTTTTAAAGGTGTGACAACTGTTATAACAAACCTGTGGGCCGTTAGACATCCTAGGAACATAAAATATTTGTGGAATAAAATTTTTTTTTATCTCTTTGTGGCAACTCTGAAATAGGTTATCACTAAAATATTATTATTTTCCTTGATATGGGTGTGAAAACTGATAAAATCAAACAGGTGTTGATGTACCATGATCAAAGCTGACCAGAAAGCAATATTCAGTGCAAAATTTCCTGTTCTGTTATGATGCGTGATATGACCCCCTTAGCTTTTCCATGTTAATGGGTGGCATGCTGGAAATTAGTAGATTAGAAAGACTGTGGCTTTTTAGAAATAGGTTTGGGAAATATTTTCTGTGGGAAATAGGTTTGGTTCTACTGTAATTCTTTTGCTTTGTTTTGCATTAGGCATCAAATGCATTTGTTGCTCTAAGGTTATGATTCCTATAAACATGTGGATAAAATGTTTGTGTCTTCCAGTGCCAGACCTCCACCCAGAAACAGTCAGGTGCCTGTGCCTTGTCCTGCAGAGGCCACAGTTCAAAAGTTTCACTCTCTCAACCACAACAGTCACCAGTTTCATTATGGAGGATCTACTCTGTGCTGTTGCTGCACGCAGGTTTGTATGGTCCATTTCTTCATGGGTTACCTCTTCTTACTGGAAGTCGGTTACATTCTTCAATAGGAATTGCAAGCTAGCTTGAACACAAATAGGGCATTAAAGACAACAGTCAAACACTTGAGCTCAGATCAAGGTTCACACCTTTTGTTTTAGCAAATTCAGAACAACTGCCCAGCTGAGAGGAGCACATATCACACCGGCTCATCTGGTAGTAAAGCAGTCAGACAGCAATTTACACAGGGCATATCAATTGATGCTGCCAGGCACTCCCATACTGACAAAAGCATAGTATTACGCAAGGATGGGTGTCTCACCTACGGCCAGATTTCCAGCTTTTTAGCAATTTTGAAAGTCTCTAGAGATCACAGGTTCCATCTAATATATATTGTTTGAGCAAAGCAAGAGGCTAGCTTTGAATAAAGCTTTCACTTTACTGCCAGTGCATCCACTCTGCTGACAGCCGTAGTAAAGATTGAAACTGGTTACAATAGCAGCAGTGAAAGCCATCCTACTTTTGCTTAAGTGTGCTGGATGAGAATGTGCATAACACATAATATGTGGACTTGACAAGAGGAACTGGCCCTGGGACACAATCTTCAGGCAGGGATGGCAGATTGCTGAAGATTTTTGAAAAACTGAAAATTAAAAATGCTAGCACATTTTAATAAAGAAGCAAATAAAAATTACACAACAAAGTCAGTTTTGAACAGTATCTGTATGTTACTCACATTGTACAACAAACGTTTGCCATTGGCTGCTGCCATACCTGGTCAGGATTTATCAGATGGTGATAACTCTAATGCTTTTCTTTGGTTTGTTTGTTTGTGGTGAACAGTGTGCAAAAGCATGACAAAATTGGGATCACGGTCCATGCCGTATTTTGTTGATTTATTGACTGTGACAATTTGGCTTTTTCATCAAATCGGTGGCATCACTGGTGGAAGGCGTTAATAGAAACTATAGAGCAAAGGATTGGCACTTTGCTCTGATAGGAAGTTCAAGTCCCTGAGATTTGAGGTTTTGAAGGTCTTCATTACATTTATATACCGGCATGTTGAATGTTGGATTCTTACAGATTTCTAAATTTTTATTTGCAGAAATTCAGAGCCGCTGGACAAGCTGATGTTCGTAAGTCTTCAAGAGAACATGTCAGCAGTGTCTGATATACTCATTACTGACCAGCTTATGGTCAAAAGTAAGTACCATATAATAGAAGGTTATAATTTAAATATTTGTAACAGAGAAGACATGTTGTAGATTCTCGATATGAAGTATTTTTGGTATGTGGAGGAGTAAACATATCATCATTGAGGAATACTTGATTTCAAACTCCACAAGATTAATGAAATATAGGATAATAATGACTCCATAATATATGAGAAATTCATACTTAATAAGAATTTTGTAAAGAAAGTTTCATCTCAGTATTTTAATTTTGATCTTTTTTTTTGATAGAGATAGCATCTTAAATTAATAAATAGAATGTATGACCTCCATAGTTTTAAAACATTGTTTTTTGGTTTTTTTCTTTCATTCTAGGTCCAGAAGAGCTCAAGGAATATGTCAGATCTAATGAATCAAAGAAACTCTCTCAGTACACGGGTATGGTATTTCTTTTTTTGAAGGGATCTGCTCAACAGTATGGAAATTGTTAACAGTACTTTTGTACAGATTTGAACTGCAAACCAGAAAGACAATATGCCCAGGAATGCTTAGTTTATGTCACTGCTAAAATCTTAAAGGGACAGTACTTGTTATTTGCTTTACATCTTACCATAGCATGCCAGTTACGCTTCTGACACATTGTTCCCTTCAGGTCATTTGTATTTTTACATTATGACAGAGGTATATTACATAGCTAGATCAGTCAAAATCATAACAATTATTGATTATATCTGAATGTTACTAAACCGAAAACTTCATACCAGGTTCTTTTTTTTTTTAATTATAATATTTAAACTAGGTAAAGGATTTAATTTAAGTAAAGCTTTTTGTATTTTTCTTTGGCCATCCACTATAATGAGTTGTATCTACGGTTTCATGGTGGTGTGTACTAATGACAGATATGTCAACAAATGCTGAATTACCCATCCCGACTGAAGAAAATTGACCCAGTCCAGCAGCAAGCTAGACAGTGCGGAATCAAATGTCTGACAGACAAGCTCCTATATATTATTGTCTGAATTCTTGTCTTTTCAGTCAGACAGAATCTGATTTGGTCCGGCAAGATGCAGCTGCAATTTAGACCGAAAATCTGATGACATCATAGCCTCAGTTGACATATCTATAATGACATATGAACATTTTATCTCCAGCATTCCAAGGCACAAAGCTGATTGAATTCTCTTCATGCCTATTCAGCCCCATGACCGAATGCATCATTGCGCAGTATTTTAACCTGGATCATGCAATTACCAGCCTTTGCCTCAGCAATAGCATCAGTCGCTTCATGGTGCAAACCATACTCACATCATTGAGTGAGACAACCGCCAAAGGTACAGCTTTCATTACATAATATCCACTCCCCCACCAATATACAACCAGTTTTTATGATATCAGTAGCTCTGTGATAATGTAGTTTACAACAGTTGTATCCAGTCTGGCAATTTCACTATATTGTTACTTCAGCAGGCCTAATCACCCTAGGACTTTCTCAAATCCCAGGAGAACATACAATGCCACTGGCTTTTATAGGCACAGATCACTAGCATTTTGACAGTATTTTCCACCCCTCCAATAGCCAGGTACTTATTCTACAGTAAATGTGAATGAAAGACAACAGTAATATTGTTGGGTATTGAACCCACAGTCTTTTATTACTTTTAATCAAGATTCCAGCCCTGTAATCATTTGGTGAGTGTTCCATGCTCTGAGAAATCTGCAGGATTTTATGTGTGATGTTGCAGTACTCAGCGCAGTATACAGTGCAGTATATGAAGTTAGGGCATGGAGTAAAAATATCAGTTTTTAGATGGTATGTCTTCACATCATGTTTGACAGAAGTATGACCTGGATATAAATTTAGGGTCTTTTTTTTTTTTTCTTTTGCATGGCAGCAGAATATAAGGTCTTGTATTTTTCTTTTTTTTCTTTTAACACTGTGTCAATGGGGTGTCAGTGATGGGATAGATGGACATAAGAAGGAATGGATAGCAAGTAGAGAAGAGTGGTAGAAAGAAGCAACATGATTGCAAGAAAAGAGTGAGGCAGTGAATGATAAGTATTTATGGGCAAATTTCCACATTTTGTGAAAAAGATTACATGACTTAGATAGTGTAAACTTGTCCTTTACTTATGGTTTTCTCAGAAATTTTTCTGTTATACAGGGGTGATTCCCTGCACTGTAAACAATATCCAAAGAAGAATACTATTACTTCAGAAGTTCTACCATCTGATGAAAGTACATGTACATGAAATAAGCCTACATGTGATACTGTTAACAATATTCTGATTAGTCTGAAAGCAGTTTAAGCCTCATTTCTACTGGTTGTGAGATATAGGATGTTAAAATAAAGGCAAGCTTGCCACAGACATAAAATTGATAGTTATAGATCTTGAATTTCTTGTGTTGCAGACAGAGCCATTGTACGACTTTTACTAGAATATTGGCACATCGTGGCACCAGCACATGCAGATGCCCTGATTGCTGTTTTGCAAAAGAATGCAACCAGCCTAAGAAGCCTGAGTTTGAAAGGCTGTATCATGAATGCATCCAAGTACCAAGGTGTGTGAGTTTGCCTGCATTGTGGGATTGCACAGAAAGTTCCCTGAAACTTATTGAGTTATTGAAAGCATTTTACTATGAATAAACAAGGCATTTGGACTGAGATTTATTATTTGGTTGAGTTAATCAAAATTTTGGATAAAATGCTGTCGTGTTCAATGAGTTCTTTTTCTGTAATGCAAAGGAGCTGTATGTAAATCAGTACTTCCAGGAATTGGCAAAGTGACCTGCACTTACCAGTCGTCTTAAATCCATTTAACCCAGTTACTGTTATACAGTAGTACTCCCCAAAAGGACATCATCATCTTAAAATGCAAGCAGTTCTCCCATGTGTCAGGTCTAAACAGATTTTTTACTGGCTGTCAAAATTTCTGAAACTCAATATAGTAACACAGATGGGACTGTTCTGCATGGAAATATAAAAATCTGCGTAACCCGACCTTGTGCTTTCTCAGAATGCCAATTTGAGCCATGGAACTCCTTTCAGATCCAATTAACTCTTCAACATCTGTATTATAAAATGTGTCAGAATTTTTAGAATTTGATACTTGCAAGACATATGTGCAATATTCCTATTTATCTAATACAGTTGACTCCGCTTAATCGCCCTTCCTCGGGATCACGGAAAAAGTGGGCGAATAAGCGGAGAAGGTAATTTCAGCCATATTTTGGATAATGGGGTTAAATTTCTTTGATGTCTTGGTTTGATGTCGTGCATTGACGCCTTCTCGCCATCAGACTCAGGACAGACTCGAGCTTGACGGTGTTGTAGCGCACAAAATGTTTGATCTCCACAGTCTCTCTCATTGGCCACCTGGCAGTAGCCCAGCAGACAATAAGGAGTAGGATTGCACGATCGGGATGGACCGATCATCCACATGACACGTTCCCTGATCTAGCCGAAATCCACCAGACATTCATAATACGATTGTTTACATTCACCACCTCGCTGAGATGGAAGGTGTGGGGGGAGGAGACTATATGGCTTTCGGCACATTAGCATTATCAGACAGGCGACGGCGGTGATGCGTAGCATGGGAGAAAAAAGGACAATGGGAGGAGGAGGTGGGGAGGAAAGGCTTATCACGTATTTTGGCACGGCAGCTGTCACTCGGTCAACTTGTCTGCCATCCGTTTCGCAGTTAAACTGTGTACATATTTGTTTGTCAGCTGTAATCCTTCAACCACCGATCTTTGAAATCACGGGTGCTAAAGAGTGGTCGATTATCCGGAGTGAGAGGCGATTATCCAGTGACTTTTATATAGAAAAAATTCGGTTTCCTTGGAAACAAGGCGATTAAGCGGAAAAGGCAAGTAAGCAGAGGGCAATTTAGCGAAGTCGGTTGTATATAATGTGCTAATACTGCATATAATTATAACCATGCTTGATGTCATCACCTCACATAGTAGTCGGCCATGCACTGGTCAAGAACTGATTTCAGCAAAAGACGCATATTCCATATCGATAAGGAGGAAAATTGGCTTGGTTATTGTACATATGATACACATTAATAATAATAGTAATATGATATCACAGCAGTGCAAAAGGCAGTAACACTCTTCATGCACATTCAGATGTTCAGAAACATGACATACAGAAAAGTTCATGGTTATAGTCAAAAAAAAAAAGGCTCTCACAGCACTCGCTCACTGTAACCATGTGTCCCACCCATCACTGTGACCTTTCTCACCCAGCAAAGCATACTGTACAGTGTAGTGTGCTTCACACTGGATTTCCATTTCATTTTTTATTTACTGTGGCGGATGTTGCTGTACACATTTAAACGCATGTGACAACCACTATCTGATTTCCTCCACAGATATCATTGAGGCCATTGCTGACTGTATGGACTTGAAACAATTAGATTTGTCAGAGAACCAGCTAGGTTTGTAGTATTTTTGTATGTGTACCAAGTATTTCGTTGGTGTCCATTTTTTCATCCCAGCAGCAGTAGAAATATTGATTTTACATGAGGAACAAAAAAACATTAATGTGTCAAGCCTCACTTCAACATCTAAGTGACGTGTGTCCAATATGTATAATCCCATGGTGTATTTGGGTTAATGTTAGGGGCACAGTTAGAGAAGAGAAAGAGAGATTTTGGAGAGTCCTTGAACAGTGCAAGGGATCTTCTGTCTTCCCTCAAGTTACTCCTAACTCTAACCCTATCCCAAAACCTATTACAAGCACACCTCGGGAAAGTTGCGGGAGTATATTAAATGAACATAAAAACTTGTTAACTGAAGTGACCCACTGTAAAACAATGTGTTTTATTTGACAGTGATCAGTCATTTCAGGGTTTTAAGATGGTTTAAAAGCATGACACTGGTGTAACTTGGTTGAACAAAAATGTCATGCAGTGAGAATGATTTTTGCAATCTGTAAATAAATAAGATTTATTTTGCAATGTTCATTAGTTTTGCTTTTGGGAGTGCGTGCTTAACCTCAATGATATAATCTCAAAACTGTATGTCCTGGCCTAAATCAGCAGTTGATTTCGGGCTGTTATCTTTGTTTTTTTCACTTTTGTATTATACAAAATCACACTTTATAAATTCTTACATTACTGCTTTGGACTACAATCAAGTGCTTCTTATATTTCTATTAAAAATTAATTGACTCCCCAACTTTTACACCCCTAATCAAAATTTTTATACCTCTGTGATGCCTCGGCCAAGTTGATTTTTAATGCGCACTGATTAATTACTCAGCTGTGAGAGTACCAGTTGAATGAAAGAATAGGAAGATGTGTTTATCTTTCATGATCCACTGATACCATATTTCATCTCCTTCATAAAATTTTTCTTTAAATGACTAAACTAATTTCATTGTCAAATGCAGGTAGCACCCTTCTGAAGACTGTGCCAACAATTATCTCAAGTACAGCTGTATCTGAGTTAAGTCTAAAGTAAGTAATTCAGGCTTCAGTGATGATCTGCTTCTCTGTCATTTGTAGCTAATGTAAGCAGAGAAAGGTGTTTTCTCATGTAAAGGAGATTCTCTTGAGCTCAGATTTTAGGGGAGCATTTCATGCTTTCAGTCTTATATCCTGAACATATCATCACCATCCCAATCTGTTGTGATGTCACAAGGCAAAATTTTTATTTTATATTGATAAGACCTTCTTCAGTAATATTGCCCATTGGTAGCTTTAACATAGAAAATTGCACCGGGGACATGTTGAGCGCACAGAAGTTTTCTCCTCCCTCTACAACAGAACAGTCTAGGCCAGGCTTTCAGTTATGCCAGTATGGGGTACCAGTCAACCCAGATTGAGATATTAATCAGGCTTATGATGGGCACCCACCTCCGCTGGAGTATTCCCACAGCTGCCAGTAATCACAGAGTTTAATGGCAATTGGCACGTTTCTTGTTGATTTGCAGGAAGAACAACATGTTGAGTGAAGATGTTGTCAAGTTGCTGCAGTCTTTGGAAGACCTCACCTCAGCAAGGGAGCGTCCACTGGATATCCTGGACTTACGAGGCAACCAGTTTATGAGACGTGACCAGGCAGTACATGCAGACTTAATTCATGAAGTAACCAAATTTGTATACCTTGAAAGTGGTTCATAGCATCAGTTGTAAGCAGTGATCATCCAAAAATCTACACTTCCCAGAGATGGCAGAAAATTATTGGAAACCCAAAACTCCGATCTGAAAAGGGCACTCTAATAAAGGTCAAACGCATTTATATAATGATAAAACAGCTTCCATACTGAAGACAGACCTACAGTAGGTCTATAGCATTTTGATCTTGATATCTGCCATTCCTGACTTCCACTAGAGACCAGCATAAATTACGGTGTTTCTTCTTTAGAAGTGAACAGCCTGCAGTGGCATGGAATGATGAAAAGGATGATAATGGAGTGACACTGGATGTGTTTACAATTAGATAAATGTTGGAATTAGAACTTCTCAGATTCTATGCGCCGTTGAGTCATTCATATTGTCCATTTTGTGGAGGTATCTCTTGTGAGGCAATCAAACAGGCATTTCATCATCTCAATTTACAAATGTCATATTGTCACAGTCATAGACAGTGTGCCAAACTCATTGGAGCAAGTTTTTCAGGAGAGGGAAAAATCTGTATTAGACAACATAAGAAAATAATGCCAATATCAAGTTTTGGTGCTGTTTTTAAAATGGTGACTATGTGACTCACTTTTTGTGTGACATTTAGTGAATGTCTGGGGTAGAAGCAACACAAAAAGCCACCCGGTTTGCAAATTGCCTGTCTTTGAGATAAGCAATCTGTCTATGACTGTGACAGTATTTTTATTTGGTATAGTACTGAGACTTTCCCATGGTCACAAGGGTTAGCACAGTGGTTAGAGTTAGAACAGAAAAGCGCCTTTAGGAAATTCCTTGAATAATATTCAGGTATCCTTTTTTTCCCCTAAACCTTGCTCCTGACCCTCAAGGCCTTTACTCTAAGCCAAACACATGTTGGGAGAACCCCAGGGCTATCCATGTGCTTAAACAACACTTGTAAAATGAGGTGAAAATTAGTATTGTATGGTTCCTCCACAGTAGAGAAAATATCACACTCCTGTCATATTGTCAAATGGCGTGACGAAACCTCACAAAGCCAATTTTGGAAAGTTTACAGGAGAAGGACACAAAAAAAAAACACCCCTCTACATTTAGACGGATTGGTTTATTTGCAAGCGGAGAGACAGGAAAATTTGCACAATAAAACCATCTGAAGAATAAGCAAACCTACTAATCATTTAAACCTTAAATTTGTAATACACTTATCGCGAAGAGACATTAGACAGTGTCTGACTGAAAGCGAAAATATGCCTTTGTGAAAATTTAAGGAACCTATGGTTCTGAATATAAAAAATTATTTCCTGTAAAAATTCCAATAATAGACAAGTGGAATGGCTATCATACATAAACCCTTTTAAAGAATCAGAGGTGTGATTGAACTTGTTCTGTGGACATGGCAGAGGAGGAAGTTTGCGGTCCAAAATCTGGGCCAAATATTTTGTGGGGCTAGGGGAAACAGGGTGGGTGAAGAGGTGCTTGAACAATTGAGCAGTAGATTCCTGGGAAAACAGATTTTCATCAGAAATCAGTTTGGTATGGTATTTCATGTGGATGACAGTATGCCACAGTTTTTAATCTTCATCTCATGGGCGATAAATTTTAAAATTCATAGGATTAGCTCAAGGAAAGCAGTGAACACGTTCATTTCTCTGCTGCTTCTATCACTGTCAATAGCAAATACTGCATGAGTAGCCTGTTTTGTTTTTCAATTTCATCACAGTCCTTCAATGCAGGTACAACAACCGTGTCAGACTTGTTTAGATCAATTTACTTATTTCACATGTATACATCACTTGTAGACATGACCATTCAGTGGTGCTTTTCATTGCTAATTATATGGACATGGAGATCCGAACTCTGTTTTGAATGCGTGTCAACTACATGTTATGCTTTCGATGTACATACATGTACATAGAGAACAAAGAAGTAGCTCTACTAATGCTTAGTAAAGAAATAGCCAGTTTGAAGGATTATGAAAACAATTTTTGTGTGAAGTTTGTGTAATTTTAAAGACAGACCATTTTTATGTAGGTATGATAAGTATGATAAGATTATATATATATAAATGATCCACTTTAAATGGTCAATTGCACACAAAGATCACTCAGTGATATTGACCCTCTTTATGTTCAGACAGAGAAACATATATCTTGTGACTCCACAAGCAACTTCATGGGTGAGAAAGGGGGGCCATGTCATCATTATGGGTTATGTGATTTCTTTCTAAGGTCCTTCAGTAGAGATAGGCCTTAATAGATAACAATACTGAGTACTCTAGATATTTGGTTCCAGTCGCGAGTACCCAATACTTGCTCTTTCCTTAATACTGGTAGATACTGGTAGATATTCATTGAGACAATAATTTATAATTAAAATTTGCGTCATTATTTGTTGTTCTCTTTAAAAATAAATTGTTTCATTGTTTCAAAAAGGATGGCAATAACTATATTATAAAGAAGTATTATTCCATAGTCAGATTAAGAGCAGGCTATCACAGAAAGTATCTATTTTCTTCCTTCAACATCATTTACTTCAAAGCACTCTGTTTTCAAAGGCCAGGGAAACTAGTCTTACAGAGATGATGACGCCTTTCTACAATTAAAATGGACGATGTATTTTCTTCATCAGTTAGCTTTTGCTGTCTCAGGTTACAATGGTACGATCACCTTACATCAAGAAAAAGAAGACAATGATGATTGTTAAAATTGCTATTGGATCTAACATTACCGTAAAATCAATTTTAACTAACATTGATTGTTAACGTGTTCAAAGAACTTCAGTACTTTTGTTCCTTGTTCAAAAGAAAAAATACAAATACCAAAACAAACAAACAAAAGTAACAAAATTCAAGGGAAAATGGGCTGTGGGAATGGGCCCTCGCCAGCTCGCTGAAGGAAAAGCACATAACACGAGGTAAAAATTATGACGTCACAGTATCGATATCTAATATCTATGAGATTCAGTCATGAGTAATCATCTTAATAGATATTTAGAAATATCTAGTAAGGCCCACCTCTACCGTACAGTAATTTATAAAATAACTCAGGATCTATACTTTACCAGGTGCAATAATATTACATATCTGTATATAAATAGGAAACAGAGAAAGGATGACATGTGAATGAGTTGTATGTAGTGTTAGAGAGTGCAGTGGTGGACTTGCCTTGCAGGCAGTCAAACTGAGCCATAGGTTATTGTTTGACTTATTGTGTACTTTCAGTTGGTGCAGACAAGTTGACCTAGCTTTCTTCTGGTTTGATATAAAACTATTTGAGAAGGCAGGAGGTCATCCCATGCAGTCGGAAAAAAATTGAGAAAATAGCTATTGAAAATAATTTTATACTATATACGTAAACTAGTACACTTTACAAAAACTATTTGCAGTACTGACTAGTGCATGTGTTTTTTTTTAATATAGAAATGATTTTACTGACAATTTCCACAAGAAGCAAAAATGTGATAAGGAATGACTCCATTCACTATCAGAGTCTGATAATCTCAGTTCCTATTTAGCCACATAAGCTTTATTGTGACTGGATCTAAGATATTTGATACTTTGAACCTGTTAGTAACTTATGAGTCACAGGAGTGAAAAAAATTCTCTGAGGATGTCCTGTTCATTGCTGTAGATTGGAGTTTCTGTCAGGATGCTTGTTTGGGAAATACGACTCGTATTATTATGTGTGTTTGGATTATGAACTAGACCCGATACTGCCACTGTTATTTTAACAGCCGTTTTTTATATTGTCATTGAGTGTCATTTCAAACTGCCAGATTTCATGTCCTCGTTCTACCCACTGACAGCAACAAATTACTTCTGTTTTGAATTTCTCTGTGAATAAGAGTACTGGCCTGCCTATAATCTGGTCTTTCCATATAAATTGAATGTTCAGAGACATGAATGAATATCGCCGCCATGCTTCTGTGAAGTTAAAAATGTGCAGTTTAGCCTAGCAACGTCACAGTAATGTGGAGACATTCACTAATGTGTCTTTAATTTCTTTTAGTTTACTGGTGCATATATTCTGTTCTTGTTCTAACAGTGATTCATTTGAGCCTGTCCCCATATATTGGAAAGAAGTGCCTCATCAGTAGATGTGTCCTGTGTATTTTCGAGATGCAGATTGTCAGTCTGAAGCTGTAAGTTAGTGTACTGTAAGCCATGTGTGTTGTCAGTGAAAGGTATGGAAGTCAATTCCATTGGTTGAAAGTTGAATACACTGTCTTAATCAGTTAACCTTTTCACATCATGGCCGGCATTCGCCTCCTATCCCTTTATTGTGCAGTGCGCTGTTGGGGAATATCCCTGGGAGACACACCACTGACAAGTAATTCTAACAAAATATGAAAATTAAGGAATTAATAATTCAGCATTTTTTTTCCTACACAAAACTAGTTGCCTGTTAATAAATTCTTTTAATTGAATATATGAGTGACCCATACTTGAAATCCTAGATTGTTTACAGGTTCTAGCCATTGTGAAAGGTTAGACTGCATGCCTTACAACCATTTGTTGACACAATGTGAAGTGGTATGATTTATGCTGCAAGAGTGTTGTGAGGCACAACATGGAAATATTAAAACAATTGTTTTAACTTATATGACGGCAGGGTGGGGAAATAGACAAAGCCAAAAAAATCACCAAGCTAGACAGTCCACATTGTTCATAAGTGAACACACTTTTAATCTCCACAGCCTGCCCTGTACAGCATTCACGCATCCAGCCGTGTACAGTTTAAAATGTATAAAAAGAATCTTTCATTTTTTTAATACTCACTTAGTCATTGAAGAGGGTTTCCTTTTCTTCATTTGTAAAATATCTTAAATTTGACTGTTTATATGTTGTAAAATTTTATACTTGAAAGATGAGAATTATCTCTAGACAAATTATGTAAACTTCTCAAAATGTTGGGCCTCAGCAACTGTAAGGCAGACAAATATGCCTAGGCTTGAGTGAGTTAAATGACAGTTGTAGATGCCCATCCATATTCATGTATTGTTTTGCTCTTTGAAATTTCCTTCCATTTTCTTCATCAATATTTTCTCATTGCTTGCGACCTTTAAGCAGTCTTTCAAAAGAACATCATGTAAGAATGAAATTAAACTAGCAAGAACTATGTCCATCAATTCAAGGATTCTACATATCATGGAACTGATACTTTGCTAGTTAGGTTTCATCCCTAAATGGTGGTTACCATAAAAACATATATATGTATATCTTTTGTGCTTATCTGCAAGTGAAATACTTGCTTTCCCATGCAGGAAACCGAGCATTTGCCTGCATGTTTTACTACGTCATGAGTAATGATATGTTTTGTGATGCAGTGTACATGAGAGGTATTGAAGTAAGGACCAAGACAGTGCATTTGGGAAGATATTTTACTTTCAGAGTATATGGAGACAGCCGAAAACATAAAGTGCATTGCTGCTTTTGGTTCCGGCATGGAAGGGATCATGTAGCCCTCTAACCCCAAAAAAGTTCATTCAGTGTAATTTTGTTGCGTAATGAGTTAGCTGTGTATACAGAGATGCATATCTTTGTTTCACTCATTTAAAACTCAATTGACTTAACATCTGGATTCCTGCAAGAGTATGAAATTATAAATGAAGTAAAAGTGTGTTTGTGAAATGCAATATAATTTCACTTTGTTTCAGTATTTAGCAGGGCACATCCTGAGTTTTGGAAAAACACTCCTCAGCTGTATTGCCCTGGTGTAATTTGGTGCCTGAGGAAGAGCACATGCAGAGCTTTCACTTTATTTGTTAGCCATGCTCAGTTATTGCAGCTGGTAATGGTACTTGTTCACCATAGTCACTGGTTATCTTACAGCTGACATGGTGGCTAAAAGGTTAAGGTTTTGTGGTATATCGGCACAAGTAATAGTATGGCTATACTGGTAGTATGTATGGGAGGTGGAGAGAGAGAGAGGTTGTGCGCTTACACTTGATGTGAAAGATCCTGAATTATGTGTGTTAGGGCACCTTCCCAGGTGAAAGTCATTACATAGGGCCATACAATATTTATGATTCTGGCTTTTTCGTACACAGGAACTGCCCAAATTTCACTGTAGTCAGGTGTCCACTACAGTTCATTCTACCATTATTGGCTATTAAAAATAAACTGAGAAGTTAAAGCAAGAATGTCATATCTTCAAAAATTCAGGTTTTTAGTTGTCATAAGTGATTTTTCAAATAAACTAGAATATCTGCAAAACTGAGGTGATTCAAGTGCTTAAATTAGTGTGTACAGATCACAAAGAAACTTATATGACCATACAAAGGAATCTCTGATTTCACAGCTTTCATCAAAAATTTAAACTCGTTCATCTCAAAACAGCATTCTTGCAGATATGACATTATTGCTTTAATCCCTCGGAACACTATCATCTCATAAGGTGCTTGCTTCACTTTCATCTGTACACTGCCTCACATGATTTCCTGTAGTGCTGCCCTTTTCTCACTGCTGATGCTGCTGTAATTTTTACGATTTGCTACATTCTAAACATTCCTTGCTGCGTTGTATAACTTCTTTTCTAATTTGTTTATGTGGCATAGAATCACACAATAGATTTTACTGTCATTGCTCAAAATCAAAATGATGGATTCTATTTTCCTGGTTTAGAATCAAGCAATAGATTCTACGACTGGAACTCAGAGGACCACAGTGGGATTTATTTTGTTCCATAATGACTTAGACAGCTCGCCATCTTGAGCATTTTGCCTTGCAAATGGGAGTACTCTACTATGCATTATTAATGGAGATGCCAGTCTCCTAAACATTTCCACTTTCTTAGAAATTCCACGGGAATGAAGGCCATTGAATGTTTTTTCTTATTGAAAAGTCACTTTCTTCATCAAACAAATGGTTTGATCCTGAGAGGGAGTAGCAAATGCAGTGTGAAGTGTCTGCCTATTGTTTTCTTCCTCTTGAAGGAACTGGAAGGGCTAGAATCCAGGCAAACATATTTTCGTGCTGATTTCATCTTTGGTACATTCTGACCACATATTACTTATTGATATTATATTGAGGCACGCTTGCGCAAAGACGGTATCATTATATAAAAGAGATAAGGTATTTACGCATGCATCCCTCAAAACAATATAGGTATATCATCAGTGAACAACAAGTATGGCATAGTACCAAACATTCTTGTTTGATATAAGAAATATTTGATCTCATAATTTTATTCCCTGGTTCATACATATTGCAATCTTCATCATGTCCTCTAAAGTTTGTGGTGTTTTTTTTTTTACTTCTATGCAAGCTGCAGAATGCGTGTTGCTTACATGTATGCATTTATATGAACTGCATTCAGTTACTTTAGTTAGATGAGTTTTCCAGTGTAATTTTTATGAGACTTTCTTGATAATATATCTGTGCAGTATGGCCAGCCAGTAATATGAATTCATGTCAAAGAGTTGACAGGTTTATAAGAGCCCAAAAAAGTTCCAGTTCTTATACAGGCCTACAAGGTTGTCCTTGATTTTGAAAGTTTAGTTGCTATATTCTTAAAAAGTCATAAGGGAGATACACCATTCACAGACCTCTTGTTTCGTAAACAGTAATCAAAATATGATATTCACTGGATCAATCAATGAAAAGCTTTAACCCTTTGAACCCTGACCTCCTGATCCTAACTTGACCCTCCACCTGGCCTCCTGTGCACTTGGGGTTGAATTTATGGGTAGGCCTATGTGCAACAACAGGCTACTGTACACAACACAGGGACATAATGATGTTAGAAAGAGCATTGTAAGTTGGCCTATCTTCTTACTTCCAGTACTCCACTTTGTTACACCAATTCTGCCAGCAAGTACTGCCTCTCTTGACACATGAGTAGCACTCACAGGGGGTGCATCGGATAAGTTTTTACTCTCTTGAAGGGGTTATCCTTGTAAGAAACTCCAGGGTGAGCCTTTTTGTACCTAATGTGTTTTTCTTCACACACAAAACACAAGTGTCCTAGGTCAATAAATCCCCTGAAGGTTGTTTGCTACTCTTTTGAAATTCCTGGAGTTTGACATGTGACATCAGGACAAAACTATTGTAGAGAGCCCACATGACCAGCTTTACGAAAAGCCTGCGAGGCCACGAGTAGTGACGGCAGGTCCTGTGAAGGCACACCATCTGGTCGTTTTTATTGCAGCCTCCCATGTATTGGTTGTAGTCCTTCATGAGCTGAAGCGTGCAGCTGGGTCATGAAAATTGGAAATATAGTTTATCGGGCGCCTGTCCATCCAAATAAAGGCAAGTGATGTTGTTGCGGCATAGAAATTCAAGATCCCCTCGTGCAGGCATTTTTTTCTTCTTCAGACTTTTTGGTTAAAACTTGCAATTTGTCATGGCTGTGCCCACAGCAAGTGTATTCTCCTCTCTGTGCAAATGTTCAAAGTGACAGAGTTGTAGCGGGTACCTGTCCATAGCAACAGTGTGGCACTTCTGTGAGGTATCGGCGGCATGAAGCAGGCGGACGACGACATTCCCGGTTACGCCCAGTGCAGGGATTTCTATATCCTCTTTGCCTGTATACATCTCTGAACTGAGAATATAATAACCAGTATCTGATTCGCAGAGCATAAAGTTCTTCATGCCAAATTGTATGGGCTTGTCTTTGATGTATTGTTTGAATGCCAGTCGATTTTTTTGTCGGTATCATACCCTTTTCGAGGCTGAGGAATTGTGTTGGCTTATAATGGTGTATGAACTTAGCCATCAAGACATTCAGAAGTGGTCTTACTTTGTAGATTTTATCTCTTTTATCTACATTGTCATCCTCCTCGTCAACAACATCCGGAATGTCCATATGGCGAGAAATCTATCTCTGCTCAGCACCTCAAGAAAGCGGGGAGTATAGGAAATGAAGTTCTTTCCATCTGATGCCCAGTACTTTGTTATAATGGAAATTTCCATCTGCACTGGCAGACCTTTAAAAGTTTTCATCTCCTCCACATTCAGTGGCTTGAAGTATTTGGCATAGTACTATCAGGCTTGGCCTGTGTTGTCTGAGTTGCATGGCGATTAGTCTGGGTGAAGAGATTATCCCAGAGGTGTTCAATCAAGTACACATTCAGAAAGTCAAGGAACGATGAGTTCTCACTGAGTGATTGACAAACACGGGCATGTTTTGTGGCCCACATCTCTCCCCATCAAAGGCATTTGTCACTGGAGTAAATGTTTTAGTCCAACCTTGCTGTCTGTCTGTTTGATGTGTAGCATCACCTGTATTGCCTGGCACAGTGCCACGCCTTTCTCCTGTCCCAGGTCTAGGCCTAACATCATCACTAGATCCATCATTTTCCTCACCATTGACGACATTGAGCTCTCCCTCCTCGTCCTCAACAGACTCTAAATTACTATCAGTATAACTATCATCAAAATTTAGCTCATCATCCTCTGAATCATTGATAATCTGCCACTCTTGAGCAGGAGACAAAGCAGAAACTCTCTTTTGTTTTGAGCCAGAAGGCTGCGGATCATCAGTTTTATCTCGAATTTACCACCAAAACACAGTGCAAACGTTTGAAAACAACCTACTTTCCTTTTCCAGAAGTATTCTGTAGTGAATAGGCTTTGGTATTTTCTCATTGGTTGAAAATATTTAGTAATAGACTCACATAAAGCGGAAGGGGGTTTCTGTCCGGTCTACCGGGCATCAGTGTACAGGCAAATAAGCACCTGCCTGGTTATCTGGGCATACGGGTTCAAAGAGTTAAGTAGATAAGATCAACTGCTTTTTTTAAGTCATAGTTACACAAAATATCCCTAAAATGTCTTTGAAAAGCTGTTGATTTCAGATTTGAAAAAATCTCTATGAGGCCTAGGTATTAAATTTGGATTTCCTGTCTTGGTTCAGTGAGGTGACAATTACCAGTTGAAAAAGTTTCTGTTTGATGCATGTTATTGCCAGGCCAGACTCATATTTCCTTATGTTTTAATACTAAATTTTGTATGTGCATCCCAGAGAAATTTCTTCAACAACTTTACTGTTTCAAAATTCATGTGCAGTCATTTATACTGCAGGTTTGTATTGCTGAGTATATTAATATTATTGTTTGCATTTTTATTGATAATTTTCAACCAAGTGATGAGTTTTGAAATGGCTTTCAACAGTTTTTTAAAACTGTAACAATGTGCCATCATTGCAAGTCATGAAGTCTATGGAGTATACCTTACAGTATTGCGGTATTTGTACGGGTACGGAGCATAATGTGTATGTAAACTGGAAGTAGAGTGTAATTGGCAGTAACAATGTATTTGTTGTATTGAAAAAAACTGCTCATGTATGCTAGTTTATGCTTAGATAATACAGTGGAAGTCAATTAACCTTCACTGGCTGTCATGGATATTTTATATCCAAGAGAGGTTTTCAAATTTGTATTAATTTCTGAACAAAATGTAATGTTATATCAAGTTTCTTATTATCTTTACTTTGATGTATTTGGCATATTTTTGTAAAGTAAAAAATGAAAGAGTCATCATGTGTTGATTTTCAATATGCCATTTTGTTGTCATACTAGGAGCCCACAGGTACCCATACCTTTTTAAAAGGAATGTTATGATCTGTGATGTTTTGGCAGTCACAAGGGTTTAGCTTATCACTAGAACAACATGTTTTGGTGTAGTAATTGTGGGTTCTTTCTTTAATGCAGGAGATAAATGCTTCAAAATTTGATGTTTACTGATAAAAGTTTAATGTGACTACAGTATTATAGAATGTAATAAATACAAAATCATATTTAATGCTTGTAAACTGGTAGAAGACTAGATATATCATATATGACTGAAGTTACAAGTCAGAACAAAGGTCAGTCTGATACTTTCAGAAGACAGCTGAGGCATATATCTCTGCCAGGGATAGTGTATGTTGATACTAATTATATATGTACATAGTACACAAGATCAATGAAATTCACCAAGTTTTATGGACCCATGGCTCAGGTGTTGCCCAGTGTAACTTCAAGAATATAACAATAAAATGTGGTCACTACCTACGACATTAGTATCTTTTTTTTTTACGTGTTACCTTGTAGATCAGCTTTGCTGGCAGAAAGACAATTTGCTGTGAGTAAATCATGTCTTTAATCAGTGTTATAAATCACTCATAATGCTTTAAAAAAGTGTAAATTTCATTATGTTGTTTCTGGGAAACGCACTCCTTTGTCCAAGACATGACTGTGAATCTGACTAATGGTGTCATAAAGTACAACCGTACTGTATTTATGAGGATCTACTGAGAAAGTTAATTGATCTCTAAGTACACTGTTTTTTTTCATAAGTCATCTGCTGGTCGTGGAGGCAGTTCCTTATTTGTGATGTGAAAATGATGCTGTAGGACAGAGACTGAGACTGCGTATCTTGTCTGTTTAGCGTCTAGTCATGTTTTCTTATCCAAGATCAAAATAATAAGAGGAAATGTGATGACTAGTGAGGAAACATCAATGTGAACAAAAATGATGACGATGATGATGATGATGATAGGAGGATAGATAGATGATATTACTGAAGATCTCAGCTAGTATTAGGATGACAATGAGTTGGTTCCACAGAGACCATCCTGTCATTTACTGTTTTGGACCAGATTTGTCAAAAAATTAAAAATGCTTTTTAACAACGTTTAGTCTGTATTATGAAAGAGGAGATAATGGCCTTTCAGGGAGACAACAGTTAGTAGCATGTAACACTAGTGGAAGGAGATTGATAGCCAAAGTTACCTACCCTTGTATTTGCAAAGAATATACAGTAGATTATTCAGAAACGGAGCATGTGAAGCATCCAAAGGGGGGGGNGACTCTGACTCTATTAACACTTGTAATTGTATTGGGTCAAAAATAAATACAGATAACATTGTCATGTCATTTACTTATGACTTTACATTAAAATGGCTATTTTTGGACATAAGAACATTCTGGTTGCTAACCCTCGAAATATATACAGTAATACATATCCCTGTTTTTGACCACATGACTACACTCCCAACACAACACAAGTACCACTTGGACCAATTTAGAAATGTAGAGTAGTAGAATTTCTGGTTTTAGGCTGATCTTAATATAACAAAGGAGCAGTAGTTTGTACATCGTAATTCTTAAAATTTATCAGGCATGTACTTCAATCAAATTACTCACTCGAGTCAAAAGGCAAATAAAATCACGTGACAAGTTGTGTACACGTTTAAATCATTAAATGCAAGTTAAAGAGAAAAGAAACAATTTCTTCTGTTTGTAATAGTGGGAGCTGACAGGGTTCTCCAGCAGCAATTTTTACTTTGGCTTCGCGATGTCATTAAGGATATGCAGCAAGGTACAGTAGTAAGGAAGTGGAGGTTGCAGGTTCAAATCCCTCTCGAGGCAGGGGAAATAAATCCAAAAGGACACTTGGGAGTCATGACCCAAGTGTGGCCCAACCCCTTTAGAGTGTCAGGAAGTCAAAAGGCTGAAACACTTGCTACAGTGGGGTATCTTCCTCATAAAACTTTTGTCGCCACGCTAAGTTTCCATTCTAACTGGGTATGTTGAGGCCGTGTGAGAGATGTCCTCGGAGTGATGACACGTGTCATTTTGAGGGACTGAATGCAAGGAAAGTCCTCAAAATCCTCTTTTGCATTCGTACTCAGTCAAATATTCATAATTTTCATTTCAAAATTCAGTCAATTTGACACTAAAATGATTTTTAACATTTTTTTAAAAAGTTTTTATCACGTGCCATGGCTTAAGGGCAAGTGCGGCACCCTGTAGGGGTAAAATTGGGTAAAATTGTGTAAAATGAGTTTAAGGCAGTTTTTTAAACAGCAACATGTCCTTTATCGAATCTTGAAGTTATTTTCATGATACCTGTCTTAAAAAGTGTATTTTGATGCAAAAGGAAATGACTACCCTTTATCAAATGCATCTATCGGGTAATCTTTATCGTCAATTATCTCAAAATCACAGTTTTCGTCACTCTATCCGTTCGAACTGACTTTTTTCTGGTCCAAGTTACATAAAATTTTGCATAGCAACTCTCCAAGCCCCTGTTTTGAGAATGTCATGGGTTTTTTTGGATATCTTGTGTTTTGGGTTTTTTTTTTAATTTTTAAAGTTGAAAATTTTCAAAATTTTCAATGTTTTTTTATGACATTTTAAAAAAAAAATTATTAAAAAAAACTATCCAAGAAATCAAAAAAGGCCCGTGACATTCTATTTTAAATAAAGTGATCTTTCAAATGAAAAAAAACCCAACATCCTACCATGTATTGTTCTCCAGATCGAAGGGTTCAAAGTTATGCAAAAGTCATCCATAATTTCCAATATGGCGGCCAAACAATTGGCGTTTCCATAGCAACGGAGGGAGGAAATTGCGAAAAACCCCACTTTATCTTCCTTCCTGGCCTTACGTGACCCATTTTTCACCCCAAAATGACAAAGTTCCCTTTATTAATGAAAATCACCTAGCTCTGCCGCACGTCCCCTTAAGAAACTAAAAAGTATATACCATTCAGTATTGCAGTATTTCTGCCGCTACTGAGCATAATATGAATGTATACTGAGAGTGGTCTATAGAGTGTAACTAGACAAACTTTCAGTTACGGTGTATTGGCAAAATGCGTGTGTTTGCCTTGTTTGTACCCAGACAATACAGTGGAAATATTGAATCACAGTTCAGCTCTTAGTTCGCAACTGCCTGAACTCTCACTAAAGGAAATGTCTGTTTCAGTAAATGCAAAACAACTGGCGGTTACACGAAACTTTGCAAATACTAATAGAACCTCTTCAAATAGAACAGCTAAGGCCGCCACGCAACATGGTATTGAAGAAAATGATGGCATGGCACTACAGATTGGATGGTTGTACAGTACTTGTAAGTGGCTTTGTAATGAAAAGCTTAGACGTTACATGAACTCGACTCAACTTACAATGCTGAGATGAAGCTCCTACACTATGTCAATAGCTTGTCTAATCCAGCTTATACTTGGCTGAACAGTTGCCTATGTCTTGTATTAAATTTTACCAAACAAATATATATTTTTTTTAATTGAAACGTTTCACACAGCATAGTGCTTGCACTGGGAACTAACCGAACTGTCTCGGTGCTACCTGAGACTACTGAGAGTGAGACTGAGAGGGAGAAAGGGCAGGAGTTAAGCGAGCTGGAACGCTTTTTAATTTTGCCCTCCCCCACCCTCCCCTTCTTCCACCCAGTAAATAGGAATAGCCATGCACCGCAGAATAGCGACCATTTTCTACTGTCTAAATTAAAACTACATTGTCAATACTTGCGAAACCAGACAGAATCAAAGAGGGACAAAAAACAACAGGCAGCAGTCTATCAAAAGGAAGAGAGAAGACAATCACAGTTCTTAAACAGGATGTTGGTCAAGATGCTTCCAGTGATCTGGAAATAGTCTGTTGTATACAGTAGTCTTAAGTGAATTTTATTTACAGGCCTCAATACGAACACTTCGCCAAAAAGAATGAGAATGTTCGAAATACAGTACCTGTAACCGTCAAAATGAAGTCTTGTGTGATATTCCAGACAACAGAATAGACTCCATTGCGAATTATTCTTTGATCTCTTGACAATAGAAGGACTAGTAGTCGCTACTCCGCGGTGCATTCAGGATGGGCGGCAAAAGGCTTCATATAACTATAACTCTCCTCCCATTATTCGGTCATCCTGCCAAACGCTGTGACTTTAAACATTTTGGACAGTCTACAACCGGCAGGACAGCAAAGCGACACACCCGACTGCTTGCACACAACTCTGCTTGCCCTCTGCCACATCTGCACTTTTTGAAGAGAAATTGATCGAGCGAGAGAGTGCTTTTGATAATGTCACTCCAAGTTCAAAGCACATACAGGCCCCTTTTAACTTAGTGGATAACGATATAGGCCTACCCTCTTTGATTTCTTCTTGTCATTTTAGGCTTTCTTGCCAACTCTGGGAGCTGTCCATAAAGCGATAAGAAGTACAGTGGAACCCTTACAACACACCCACCCTTCGGATCAAGCAAATGAGAGTGTGTTATCAGAGGTTTTGTGTTATCCAGGGTGCCGTGTATTAAAAAGAAAAGAAACGCAGTTGGGACTGAATAAAGGGAATGTGCTAATAAGGGGACGGTGTTAAGCGTTGGTTGTGTTAACAGAGTTCCACTGTATATTGACCAAACCAAACCCAACCATCCACTTAACTACCTAATCAACCAACCAACCAACCAACCAACCAACCAACCAACCAACCAACCAACCAACCAACCAACCAACCAAACCCAGTAAATCACAGACTTTGCGATTTATTCAGTAGATTTCTCAGCTCACAATAGGAAATCTCTACACAGGACAGCAGCTGTCGGACACGTCTGGCCTTTCGTCAGATGGACACAACTTCTCTGGGGCTTTGCTGTCACAACTTGGGCCCAATCATCCAGGAGGTTCTACAGGTCTAGGAGAATGTGACGCAAGATTGCAAGCCAGGAGAGAAGAACCTGAGTCTGAGTTTGCCTTCCTCCTCGTCCAAGTCGCAAAATTTGACCTCCACTAGCCTTTCGTTCTCACACACGATGTAGTATGGGCTGTTCAGTTTCATAGGGTGTTCCTGCAACGGAAGCAATAATACAATTTATCTCGTTAATCCGGACTTCAGGAAACCGAAACGCATTGTAAGGGAACGCTTTTGTTTACTACAGTACATATATAAATTCAGAAATTCGTCCATCTGAGGCGGAACATGAAAACTGGGAACGTCTGTGTACATTTCGTCACGTTCGTTCCACATTTGCCTTCGTCTTTTTTTTTTTTTCAAATGCTTTGAGAAATTGAGTGCTCAAAGTAAAACAGTGAGGGGAAAATTACAATATCCGAACAAACACACCAGAACCAAAAGATTCGGATAAATGACACCCAACTATACCATCACATTCAAACCATGAACATTTGACTCTTGAGTAGATCAATTTCCATATCTCACACAAGGCATGTTCACTATTATGAGTATTGTAGCATCTTTACGCGTATCATCACAGAAGAAACCATACTAGTAAGCTGTTAACTTAAAAAGTAAACGGCCTCAGGAACATCATTATACTATAGTGATCTAACATCTCGTAGTTCTTGTTTACCTTAATACGTGTGCACTCTGTATAGGAAACTCTTATTCGAACAACTAGGCCAGAGAAGATCTTCAGAGGAAGATATCCCCATCTAACACAAGTGTTTCCGTCCTTCGATTTTCTGACACTTCCGAATGAAATACATGTACAATGATCCTACATGCGGTAATTTAAGCAGTCTGTTTCTCTATCTTTGTCCCTTGCCCGTTAGCTCTCAAGAGATCTGGTTGAATAGACTTACATGGATGCCATCAGCAAGTCCAACACACGATGGCAGTCTGCTAGAACATGGCTGACAGTGTGCACTACCGCACTTGTTCTTGACGTATTCACCTGAAAAATGTAATGAAACGCACAACTTGTACGCAATATTCAAATAAAGTAGTGAAAAAAAATGATAGAACAGATCGAGACTGCGAGACGGGTGGAAAAAATGGAAACCACAGTGAGTAAAATCCCGTATAAGCGAAATAAAAAGATGACGAATCAGAACATTAAAATTAAAAAGTCAGATCACGCTAGAAGAAGATAAAACCAAATTTTCGGACAAAGGGTCTTCCACAGGAAATAAAACCAATATAAACGCAACTATACAGGTAGGCCTACATAACATAACATGCATGTGACAAATGGTTGTTGTTGGTTTGTTGTTTTTTTTTCTTTTTCTTTCAGCGATATTTACCGCGGTTGCTCTATTCGGAGACTTCAAATAAAAAACAAAATTCCCCTACATGAAGATACCAGAGATAAGATGAATACAATTGATGAGATGTTCATTTAGCAAATAAAGGGCACGCCAATCTATTTTTATAGATCTATAGAGGTTGGTGAGAATGTTATCCAAAGACTATGAGGAAAATTCAACAGAAATCTTTAAAAAAAAAATTGACATTCAGAGTGGAAGACCAGCGTAGTGTGACCGAAACTCAGAAAGTAGAGACATCTCTGTTTAAATTAATACCATAGGGCAAGAGGGTTCTCAAGAGCTCAGTAGTGTGTGGACAATCCGTTAACTGAATAAAATTTATGATGGGACTCGCCATGTTCTACCTAGATCTATACAAGTTTTACGTTTTATAGAGAAATCAGCTCTATAGTGTTTCATGTTTGCAAATTCAGTCGACCACAATTATTATGTTCGGTGAAATCACACAATAAATCTAATTTCAGGAAATGTGAATCACTATTTGGCTTCAAACTTGCACATAAACCAAAATCGTATGGAATCTCTTTCATCAGATAAATATGAAATACAATATTATGTTTATGTATGAGGCATCATATAATATAAGATAAGATAAGATAAGATGGTATTATATTGTCCAGAGGCACATTTGATTCGCGTTGCATATAAATTCTTTATTTCCATAAATACAATTCATATTGTACAGGCACAATATTCCAACATTATGACCCACTGGAAATAATACCATGGTGGGGACTTAACTTCATATCTTATATATTCCCACAAGTTTAAGTAGAAAGTTCCACTGTGACTTTGGATATACCACTTTGTGGAATTATGGAAAGAGACTGATTCCGTAAGTCTAGTGACGCCAAGCCTCCCCGTACTCATCCATTAAATCAGCGCACGTAGGCCTATATCAACAAAGCTATTGTTTCCGTGTTTCTCGTGGTGTCAATGAATAAATTATTATCTGGCTCCAGCCAAACTCTCTTCGCTTGACTAACAACTTCAAAGGAAGTTACAGTGCTCTTGCCAATGACGTGGTGTCACTGTGTATTGACCGTTCCTTCGTGACACTAATAACATGATACTGACGATTATAAGGCATTAGCCATTTAAATTTCATTATGAAACAAAGTCAGCTTTTTCCGTTCTTTTTGTATATCGACAATTTCTTCAAATGAAGCTAACCTCTTCACACTCATTACGATAAATTCCACTGATACTATGATTTTACTGTGCACAAAAGAAATGAACCATCAATGGTCCTGTAAAATAAAATGTTCCGGAAGATATTAGTATTATTAACTTTATTTATCTGTAAATACCTACCTTTTCAGGTCTGTTTTAAAGTTATAAATTTTAAAATTTCTAATAAGATATCGTTCCGCGCACCGACATGCCCCACTCTCCCTTACTACTAGACTAGTCAGGAGATAGGGGAGCAAGAGTAGAAAATGCCGTCGAATAAGGTAGACCCAGCTACAACAGTCAATGTAATGGCTTGTAATGCATGGTATGAACTATGAACTCAGACTTGCGTCTGCAGACAGAAGGTCAGCCGCCTATTGCGCATGTGCGGAAAAAGCAATCAGCTGTGTTTACATGATCCCGAGCGTTACCGGTAGCCTAGACTAGTCTAGTCTACATCTCTAAATTATCAGGAAATTTGACTTCTAAGTGTGCAGTCTTGTTGCACAGTCACTGTGTTAATCAAACTGATCCACAATCCCACATTTGTCGGTAATTGCTGAGATTAAGACTATATTCACAGCTGACCCAACATTTATTACGCGCTGTCTATCTTATTCTTTCGATATTTTATGTCTGACCCGTTTTCCAATGTAAACACGGCTGATTGCTGTTTCCGCACATGCGCATTAGGCCGGCTGACCATCTGTCTACAGACGCAAGTTGAAGTCAGAAGTAAGAGGCAAAATATGTCAGCCAGTGAAAGTGATCTTTTTTTTTCAGATCTTAGTCATCAATCACATTCGTCTGTATCAAAATAATTACCAAAATTATTTGGCATTTTGAGTTGACTGTTTCACAGAAACTGTGTTCCAAATTTCCTGATATATTTTGTGAATTACACTCTTGAGCCATTAATATTGTATCTGTGATTTACTGTTTAAACAAAAAAAAATCCTCTGGATATAATTTTCACAAATTTCGCGAGTGGAGTTTGACTCGCCACAATAACTTCCCGCGAGCGAAAAACAGTTCTGTTCGAATTTTTTTTTTGGAAGGATTAGGATGGTAATCCGCGAGAAAGAAAAGCACAGACTTTTGTTATTTTTGTTTTTTACCCCTTATCATTTGAATATTGCCGTAATGGTAGGTCTGGGTTTCTTTATCAGTACAAAGCAAGGTTACCAGTTTGGTGAATCTAGCGCTAAATTCTATTCCGGAATACACTTCTGGGCTACATTTGTTACGTCTTCATTGACGTCAAACTGAATATGAATTGAAGTCATTTTGATTACGAAGGGGCCGTCCCTCGCACAGCGGAATCCGCTCATTGGCTAAATCGCCCATACCAAACTCATAATGACGTCAATTCATACTCGAAGAAGACTTAACCCTCTAATGCCCAGGGTGTCAGATCTGATACATTTCGTGGAACAAAGAAATAGCAAAACTAAGATAATTTAGATGCTTGTTCCAGCATAGTGGACCCAAACATGATCCAAACACTGGAGCTCAAAATTTTTGTGCCATTGAAAAGAGGGCTGGGCACTAGAGGGTTAACAAACGTAGTACTGCTCCTATACATCCAGATGAAAAACCATCATGCGGAGTTCGCAAAAATTACTACATCTTCGTGCAAAAGTACCTTTGCTATTTTTGCAAATATTGAATCATTGCGAGAAAACAGACCAAGGAAAACACCACTTATACAGTCAGTAAATTTGATGTCAAACCAAAGCCTACTGCTTAGTTTAGGCCTACTTATGTTATGGTGGCTTTGATTTTTCTAGTCAAATAATGAAAGTTCGGAGTCTCTGAGAACAAGTCAGTCTGGGGAAAGATTGAGGCGTTGGACTCAAGATCTAAGGGTTGTGGGTTCGATTCCCTACCACGGTCATAGAGTAAGTGCCTTGGCAAAGCATTTCATTCACATTTTCCTCTGTTAACTCGTCTATAAAATGGATACCTGGCTTTAGGCAGTGGAAGATATTCTCATAATGCTTAGTGATCAGCCATACGGTTTTCCAGTCGCAGCAGTCTCTCTTGAGTTGTTCAGTTTCCAGTACAGTCCATTATGTCATATTTCACTCTGGTATGTGTCAACGGTTGTGTGGGTATGTGTGAAGGTGTGGTTGCGTGTGTGGTCAGGTAATGTGTATGACCTGAAATGAAAATTTAATGTTGAATGTGAAATGTAATTTGTTGTTGAATGTGTATCAACTGTGAACGGAATTTCCCCGGTGGATATTAAAGTTTATCTTATCTTATATCATATTATATTATATTATATCATATAATATCATATCATATCATAATATATTATATTATATTATAATATGTCATGTCATGTCATGTCATGTCATGTTATCATGTCGTGTCGTGTCGTGTCGTGTCGGGTAAGGTCTGGTCC
>JAWQUT010000242.1:475546-480546 GCA_033807755.1 Ellobium chinense
GGGGGGGGGAGATTTGATGACGTATTCACACTAGAATTTTGCTTCAAATGTTGGCTAACTAAGAACGGTCAGTTGTTGGGCTTTAGCTTTCATCCACACTCCGTTTAGCACTGGTTTAACATTGACATGTTTTTCTCACTAGTCAGATTTCCTTTTGCCTACCTGCACCATTGCATGCACCTTTAGTAATTAACCCCACTAACAACAGTGGTGACATGCAGCCTACATAACATCTTCAACAACAAAACAACGAATAACAACAACAATAACAACAATAACAAGAACAACAAGAACAACAATAACAACAACAACAAAAGTAGTAACAAACTTACATGGAGACCATCCGTCAGTCCAACACATGATGGCATTCTTTGAGCGCATGGTATACAGTGTGAAGTCAGACAGCGATTCTTCAGGTAATCACCTTCAAACATCAGAAACAGCATAGTTATTTTACGGTCAGGCTAAGAATAGGCATTAACATACGACAGGCATTTGCTGAGAAGTCGTTAACCTGTTATAAAATACTTCTGACCAAACTCTGAAGTATCTGGAGTGCAGCCAAAGCACACAAAATGCCGTACACAGTTAGCGTTTCGTAATAGTGAAGATGTTGGATATCAGTAGAGATTTGAATGCCATACTTGTTTAAAGCATGTAGGCATTTGGAAAATTTGCAGTTTGAGGTTGATCAACCACGAGCATCTAGGATATCTTTATAGTTAGAATAATATCTCAAATATCTCAGCTATGAAACCCGAGTAGCTCTGTCTCTGTCTGTGTGTGTGTGTGTGTGTGTGTGTGTGTGTGTGTGTGTGTGTGTGTGTATTTCTTCCTTTTCCCTCTCCTCTCAGTGCTACTCCTAAATCCAAATCTTACTTTCGAGCCTGCCACTGGTCCCCGAGCTCAAAACTTACATGGATCTTTAGCAGCAACTCTGTATGGGCCACAGTAAGCATCCTTCCATGACATGCACTTCTTCTCGTTCACATCGAAAACTTCAGGATAGGTACACTCATCCTCATACTGTCCAAGATTGCTGTACATTGACGGAAGGGCTGTATTTGTGCAGTTGTAATATCTCTCACAAGACGTTGGATGAGGAATCAGAATAGCGCCACCTTCTGAACATTCACGTTGAGCGTTCTCACCTGAAAAGAACAAAGAGCATATTACAAGAAACCCTAGATAGGTCTATTATTAACCCCAGAGGCAAAATATCTTACAGTGCCATAAAATATTATACATCTCATTCATAAAACAGTTAAACATAGAATAGTATACATTATATATGTACATGTATATATATACAATATTTCAAAAGAAACCCAGAACAGAGTCATTGTCAATCTCCCCGGCTCTGAAACGAGTGGAGTGAAGATGGGATTCAAGTGTGGTTCTCAATGACACAGCATCGTAAACTGACCGACTCGGAGTTGAACCCATAACCCTTAAACTTGACAGTCTTTAGATTGTAAGTAAATTCCCAAATCGCACGACCATATGGCCTCCTATGTTGACTGACAAAGAGAGAAATGGCTTGCAATAAGTCAAAATGATGTTCATGTCCCTGGCAAAGAACGAGGATATCAAGCTCAAGGGATGATCTAGGCCTTCCAATATAGAGGTTGTTTTTTAAATTGCAGGGTTTCAAAATTCAAAGTAGAATCATTTCTTTAAAAACATAAACAAAAACAAAGACAAGTATTAATTTTATGGGTAAATAATGACTAGAGTGTTTATGTGAATAGATTTTAAATCCTTATGAGGAGGATTATACAACTTATATGATGTGTAAAACTGTTCTTTAATTAATCACCAGTTTCTCAGAAATGTTGCCATTGCTCATTTCAAGCAATAATACCTCAGGTCAGGATAATGCTAACGTGAAAATACTAATTACCTAGTGAATGTATACTAAGTATGCTTTTATGCATATTGTTCATTTTATGTAGTCAAAAAGCGACTTACGCCTCATTTTGATTGGCTGCAAGACAAAAAGGAAAGACTAATCAAAGATCTCTGAGTTGTTAGTAGTTAATAGAATCTATGAGTTTCAAACACAGGCTATGCAATGTTACTCTGGAGAACGAATTGCAGCAAGGAGAGAGTGAAGACCAAAGAAAAAAAGAAGAAATAAAGCGCCATGCATGACAACAGTGAAAGTTCAAAGATCACACTTACGTGTGCATGTGTCATAGTGTGTATTGTAGCCAACACATGTCTTGAAGACATCACTCCATCTAGTGTCCTTTGCGCACCGCAGCAAAATCGGCTTCCCATGATCACACATAAAGTAGGTCTGGCAATTATCAGGATGGCCGTAGAAGAAAGGATACGGTCCTGGGGTTTCTGGACATAAGTTTGGAACCTCTTCAAGTGGGAGTGCTGAAGCAATGGACACCAGAGCAATAGCGCAGATCCAGAGGTTTACGGCCATTTTGAGATATCTGGAAACAATAAATAGAAACCATGCATAGAATGATATGGAAAGAATAAAATGAAAATCTAGTCTGCCATCTCATGCTCTTTGTGTGAATTACCCTAAACAGTGCATTTAACTATTTTCAACTTCTAGTGATATTCCACATACAGACATTACTAAGTTATTCAATATTTCATTAGAATGTAACCCTTGACTTTCAAACATCCAGCTATCGTATAGACATAATTCTAAAAGCTGACATCGCCAAAAATAAAATAATATGTCGTTTGTAGCGCTAAAAAACTTGTTTAAAAAAATTAATGAAATATAAGTTACGACCTTTTATATATTAATCCAATATGTAGATAAAGATATGAATAATATTAAAATATTTAGCAACTTTTATACTTGAAAAAAAAAACATGAAGAGCAATATCTTTAATTGCGCCTTTGACTCGGTCACACAAACTACAACACCATGTACTTCGGGGAGGGTAAATGAGCTGTGGGTTGGTATTAGAATTTGGACACAAATTTATTTTTAAAAAATACTGTTTTGTTGTTTTTTTCCCAGAGAATCTGCGCCCATTTAAAGTTTAAGAATTATGTTAAACTTTTACTCTTTCTATGAAATCAATGAAATCTTCACAGGGCGGCAAAAAAAATTCATCTTTTATCTTAAAGTCAGTCACAGAAATGTCTTAGGTTCTTTAATGCAACAGTTCAAATAAATTTGGGATAAATTTCGGAAAATCAACTTTCAAAGACTGACGAAAAGGACAGATATGAGTGAGACCGGAAAGTAAAATGGGTTAAGAAAAATAGAATTTTATACCTGATCAAGAAGGTTCTCTATGACCTATGGAGTCTTCAATTTTGTATCTGCCTGAAAGAAAAACCGATCTGTGCTTATATACAGTGTGTAACCGGACACCTCCAGACGACGTCACATTTCCGTAATGCACAAAAACATCCTCCACAAAAGTGCAGTTCTACAAAGTCAACACAAGACCCCCGCACAGACGTGATTCCGGTACTGCGCCCTAGACTAACGCCTTTCGACACCAACAACAGCTGCGTATATCTACTACTTTCTCCTTTCATGCGGATCCGTCTCGGTGCTTGACATATCATGTAAAGACAGCAAAAGCCAAGGATAAAGAAATGGGGTGGCAAGAATCCAACAATTAAGAATTGCACCACTTAAACATATTAATCTTCGGAAGATCCGGGATGGTTTAATATAACATGTGTTCGCGACAAATCTTTGATCGTTCCGTACCTTTACTACCTGTTGGGTGCAAGGACACAACATAGAATAAGACAGGGCAATAAATGGAAGATAAGAATGGGGGAGAATGAGAGAAAGAGAGAACGAGAGGAGGGATGTGAGAGAAACAGAGACGAGAGAGGGAGAGAAAAAGAGAGAAAAGAGAATCAGAAAGAGAGAGAACGGGAAGGAGAGACAGACAGTGGGATAGCACCAAAAAAGAAAAGAGAGAAAGAGAGATTTCTTGGCTTCACACACAGCACACCACATTAAATACTGCATTTTCTTTTCAAATAACGCCTCTGCTGCTCTTTGCTATCGACATTCGTCATATCTTTTTGGTATACTTTCAGCATCCATTTCAGATTTTCTCATTCTATACAAGATCTAGATTTTTACTTTGGGTTTTTCTCTATCGTCATTTCACCTTTGAATCGAATGTACGCCTACGCTAAGTGCAAACAATCTTCTCAATTTTCTTCAGTTGTGGCTGCGACTAAGTGGCAGGTCTCTTCATCTGTATATATCTAAAGATAAAATTGCTGGTTAAAACTGCTATTTTTTATCCCAGCAATTCGTCACGCTAGGCTTTGATCATACATTTTATTAAATACTTAGATAATAATATGCCCCACATCGACCAAATTAGTCTCAGATTTCTGAGCTATGACGTTCGTGGGTATAAATAATGCAGACTGAATCCTGTTCTATCACGGCCATTATAATGTTTTGTTTTTTTTTTAAAGATAAAAACGTATAACAATACCAAAATTCCAGGCGTGGGCAGGATGAGAATCTCAAACACCTGTTCTCACAAGATGCTGCAGACCATCAAATCCCCCTAATGTATAAATTTGCACCTTTTTCTTTTTTGGAGAAAAATGTGATGTTATTTCATAAAACTGAATCACTTAGGCAATGTATGAACTAGACATTGACTAAATGACACAGTGAATACTTTTTACCATAAAATCTTTAATTTGGAAGAAAAGCGTCATCTGAATAATATTGCCAGATTTTAAAAGACTTATACAGACAAAGTTATCTCATTTACTTCTCTATGTAAAGCGCTCAGAGCCTGTATCTACAGGGATGAGCGCTATATAAAGGCTATGTATTATTATTATTATTATGGTCCTTGCTTCATATGACATGGGAATACAGTGTATATATAGATCTACAGATTTGAAAGTTTGGATATAACATGTAAAATGTGTCCGCTGGCTTCTCATCTAGAGTAGATTGACTTTGATATTAGCAAAGACTATTTTAGGCACTACATACATACAGACAGACAGACAGAAA
>JAWQUT010000242.1:483046-486459 GCA_033807755.1 Ellobium chinense
CGTCATTTGGGATTTGGTGGGGGGAAAGGGGAGGTGATTTTATTGATACTGTATTAGTTGTGTTTTTTTTTTCTTGTTTTTTTTGCGAATGAAAAAAGAAATTCATTGAAAGCAGCTCGAGTGGTGTGTTTTGTGGGTTGAATGCACAGACCGACTCACTTTGAACATAGACTAGAGTTTTATGATGCCAGCGAGATGTGTTCTTTATTGTGTTTCGTGCAACACTTATTTTCGCGCATGAAGTCTATATTATATCTCTATGGCATGAAGTAAACACTCCATATAACTACTTCCTGTTTCTTGCATTATGACATTCTTAAAGTGCAATTTCAACGCCGCTGTGGCGTGAAAGTGCAATTTCATGTCGATACAGTGTGTGACTGTGAACAATGGTATATTNAAATGAGGAAAACAAAAACCGGCAATGGCGAGGACGTTGAGATTGAAGGGAAATAACCAAGAAAATTACTCGAAACAAGCTGAGTGTGACTAACAGTCGAAGGGAGACAACCATAAAAAAAGGCTGAGTATGAATAACGATCAAAGAGAGACAACCATGAAAAAAGACTTTCTTTGATGGGAGACAATTGTGTTTTACTGGTTTTGTATTATTATTTCATGACTTATTTCCCTTTAATCATAAGCGGTCTCCGTCCTGTTACTACTTTTTCTGATTCTTTCGATTTGAGAATTAATGCCGTTTCGTGGTAACATATTCCTATCTTTTGACTCAGTCATGCGCATCACTACTTTTACCACTTTTAGAGGTACTACCACTATCACCATTACCATCAGGAACATCTATATATCATCACCACTAAACTAACTACCACTCTTAAATTATACTGTCACCTCCACAACCACCACGAACAACCCCTAACACTACCACCCACATCACCGCCACACTCTTTCTTATCACCACAACATCTATCACTACACTGGCGTTCTCTAATAACACCAGCACCACTCTCCCCTCCCTCCCCCCTCCCAAAATCGCCACTACCACTTGTATCGTAATCTTCAGTAGCACCAAAGATGACAGCATTATCTATAATATCGGGACCATCACTATAATTTTCAATATTACCATTGACACCGTGCGTCTACAAAGACAGACAGACAGACAGACAGACAGGCAGGCAGGCAGGCAGGCAGGCAGGCAGGCAGGCAGGCAGGCAGGCAGGCAGACACATAGAGACAGAAACATAGACAGACAAGAAAGAAAGAAAGAAAGAAAGAAAGAAAGAAAGAAAGAAAGAAAGAAAGAAAGTGTCGTACNAAAGAAAGAAGGAAAGAAAGAAAGAAAGTGGCGTACAGGTATGGAGTGTAAGTCTCAAATGGGAAGTAATCGCAAAAACTTGTTTCTGACTATAATTTCATGAGTTGCTTCCCTTACACTATCCATTGCCGTCTCCTCATCCCATCTTCCACCTAGCTAACCATTTTCACTTCAGCCATAACTGGCACTGCCCCAACCACGATCATCATTAGCAGCAGCAGCAGCACCTCCTCCACCACCACCATTACCAGGAGGAACAACATTTTCCATTAAAACAAGACTATTGCCATTACTATTACAGTGATATTAGTATTAACACTATTGCCTCGTGTAAAGGACTGGTGAATAAGAATGAAAAGAAAAGGTGATCTATTCTGAGTCCTCCGTACTCCGTACATGGCAAACGTATTAGGGTACAATACAAATCACCAAGTCTACCAATACTATTGTAGTGGCGCTGAGAACTCTCCGTGAAGTTTATAGTCAAAGTCATCTGTGGTATTTGAAATTGGAAAACTCCAGTAGAATTCCACGTCAGGTACGCTAATTCCTGAAACAGCGTTGACGTTATATATAGCACTTTCAGTTTGTATTTAAAGACTAATTATCCCATTAAAAAAAAACACCAAAAATCAAACCTAATTCAAACTAACTGCTGTAACGACGTGGCATTCTGCTCGAATTCCCCATATCGTATATTATTATTATCATTATTTTATACATATACCATATAAAAAAAAAAAGTTAACAAAAACAGAAAGACAGTGATGCAAAAGACGAAGGCTTATTTAAAAATGTCCTCGATATAGCACTTCTCAGCACTTCTCAGTTTTATTGTTCAAAATGATATAGAAACATATGCAGAAAGATCAACAAAAGACCGCGAAAAAAAGCACGAGTTAAAGACGATGTTAAAAGTTCATCACCCCAACAACTGGTAAAAAAATCTTGGAAAAAAATATGAACGCTGAGAACAACAAAATGTGAGTATATAGAGAAGAAATTGCGTTAAGGAGAAGTAGACCATTCTCGACCGGCAATGTAATCTCTCAGCATTTTTCCCAGCTCTCTGTCATGGTGACACCGTTTATCGTCATGACCTGTGCACAGGGAAAAGAGTCGAAAGGATTACAAGTCAGTGTTAATGGCCGGGTCAACACGGGAGATAAATCTAGATACAATACAAACATACTAGATTCCATTTCTTCATTCTTATTCTAATGTACCACCAAGCTAACAATCCTACTCTGACCCTCTCTCTCGCCCACTCTTTCTCTTTCTCGCTCTGTACATCTTTCTTTTTCTCAGCTTCTATCTCTCTTTGTTTGTGTATCTCTCTCTCTCTCTCTCTCTCTCTCTCTCTCTCTCTCTCTCTCNCTCACTCTCTCTCTCTCTCTCTCTTACTCTCTCTCTCTCTGTGCGTTCTGTTTCTCTCTCTCTCTCTCTCTCTCTCTCTCTCTCTCTCTCTCTCTCTCTTTCTCTTTGATTCTCTCATTCGTTGTCCAATTCTCTTTATCTCGTTTCTCTCTGTGTCTCTCTCTCCCACTCTCCCTCACTTCCTCGAGCTCTTTCTCCCTTCCACTGCACAAAAACAGCTTATATCTAACATGACATTTGAATGACACTTTCTTAGTACATCGCAGTTCATGTAATGGCATTTTCCTCTGAATTTTCAGTGAACAGAATATTTTCTGTACAATAACATAATCAAATTTATTGTCTATTATCTCGTGTGGGATATAGTGGACTGCAAACAAGATTATTCTATCTTGAAAATTTAAAGCAGATATTTTAAACTGTTTCACTCACAGATAGTCTAGCGATATGGGTGGGTGAATCAAAAGTTTCATTCAAGTCGTCAGCCAGTTACATGAAAACAAAACATAACGAAACAAAGCAAAAACCATGCAAGCATTTAAGCTCTCTCTCTCTGTCTCTGTCTCTCTCTCTCTCTCTCTCTCTCTCTCTCTCTCACACACACACACACACACACACACACACACACACACATACACTTGTACACACACACATACACACACACATACACACACACACACATACACACAACACGCACACACACACACACACACACACACACACACACACACACACACACACACACACACACACACAC
>JAWQUT010000242.1:497960-538538 GCA_033807755.1 Ellobium chinense
CACGCACGCACGCACGCACGCACGCACGCACACACGCACGCACGCACGCACGCACACACACACACACACACACACACACACACATATAATTGCACAGTATTTCCTCACCAAACATACCCAATGTTATTATCATCCAAACTGGAGGAGGAAGGATTTCCATATGTGGTAACTCCTTCAACTACGATCAGTACCTTAACTCCGAATAATGTACTGTACTAATACAACCCTAACCCTAACCCTACCCCCCTAACCCTAACCCTACCCTTAACCTTAACACTAATGCCCATCGAGATAGGAGCATCAGTCAAAGCGAGTGTAACTCCTTATCACCAGTTACCACATATGGAAATCCTCTCCTGGAAGATATTGCTGTGTCGGAGTTTGTTCCTCCTTCTTATTTCGTCTATTTTAGTATATTATTATAATCAGTTATGTTATTTTGTCTATGCAGTTGACATGTTTTACTATGTAACCTGGGTTCGATTAAATAAACTGAATTTAACATACAACTGGGCTGTTAGTGCTGGGAAGAGGCTAAGGAATACCAAGAGAAACATCATGAGTTTAGGCACCAGTATCGGCTCTATATCGAAACAATGAACATTTACCGTAACAATGCCATGTTAATCCGAAAGAGTCTACCAAAAGAATGCATTGCTTAGGTGCGTTCAAGCTTATTTCTTTCGCCAGCCGAGTTGTTTTCAAAGCATTATGTGGGAATATTGCACTGTTGTAAAATCAGATATTTGATTCCAATGCATCTTGTAACCCAGTGAACGAAATTCACCTTCATTGCCATTATTATTCCAACTTCTCAACACAATCATTACAAAACGGGTGGATTGAAAACAATGCAGTCAGGATAGCAAGATGCGTGAACAGTCAAACATTATAGCATTAATAAGAAAACTAACACAGTCTAGAATTGTGAAATTTCCAGTACTAATGAATATTTTCATAAATATTATCTAACATATGATTAGAATTTCAGATGGAATGACTTTCCCTGTCTTGTAAGAAGATTTTTCCGGTCGGCTGAACGATAACAATGCGCTGGGCTTCGTTTATTAGGTCTTCTCTGACATCATTTTGAACATGACGTCATTTTGAGTATGAAGGATTCCTCCCTCGGACTCCGGACTCCGCTCAATGGCTGTGTCGCCCATATCATACTCAACATGACGTCAATTCACACTCGAAGAAGACCTACGTAACAAACGCAAATCTGTTTGATACAGCCATCTTGCACAGCTTCAGTCGATGGCTTTAATTCCGCTTTGCTCTGGTTATATGCACCGTTTAGAAGGGAACCGGGATCGGTTGTTCGTGACGCGACTGATATACTGTGCGAAGACACGCTATGAACTACTGTGAGAACTAAGGGAGATACTAGTTCTAACTTATACTTTAAGCCTTGTGTCTTTAAATGTCTATCTCCAGCAGTTTGTTGAAATGAATATCATGATAAAACTATAGTCAGACCAAGATAATTTTCAGACAAGTTATGGATGGATGGATGGATGGATGGATGGATGGATGGCCCAATCTCTTTTCAACCCCTAGCCCGAAATAATGCTGCTTTATTTTAACCTTAATTGACCAGAGAAGTCTTTAGTGACATAGGCACACAGACAGGCCACAGCTAAGGTCAAAAGGTCTTTGAGAGGCAGTAGAAAATGACTCGAAAATACCTTAACAGAAGGACCAAGCCAGTGACCCCGGTAATAATGTGCATCAGTAACCGTAATCAATTCAGCTTGCTCCCTTTGGCAATATATTGGCAGTTTCGATAATAAGTGCACATACTAAAGAGGTTTTGAAAAGATACTGTCATGCCTTGCCCCCTTCCTTCACCCCCACCAGCCTCCATCCCTTCTGAAGGAAAGTTTCTGACACGACCCCGTTTCTTTACTTTACTAGTGTAATAATACTGTGGATTAATTTTCATAAGATAAGATACTTTATTTATCCCCGTGGGGAAATTTTTCTTTGTTACCGGTACAGTGATGCATACAATTATACATACATTAACAGACACAGACTCACACACTCTCACACGTCATATTACATGATACATGCGCCGCCCCAGTCACTCACTCTGTCACGCTCTCGTCGTCACCCTTCACTGCTCACACAACTTACACACTGCAGTTCAATGTGCACTTTAGAAACACTCTACTAATGGCCCTAACCTACGATAAAGAGGAGTCCCGGATTATTCGCACTGAGTGTGGAACGAATGAGTTTCGGTACCCCTCTGTTTTTGAGGGATGTGACAGCAGTCTTCCACTTCTAATGGATGTTTTATGGTCATCACTATCCTTATTCTAGTCCCTTACCTCTACCCTACCTCAGAGTCGTGTAATTCAGATTGCGACCCATTCATTGAACCTACTATTTAGGGTGATATATTTCTGAAATCTTTTTTCTTCCTCTTTTCAAGAGACCTTATGACCTTAGCAACTGTGGCCTGTCCTTATGCATTTGTCACTTCTCTGGCCAGTTTAGATTAAAATAAATCAGCACTATTTCGGGTCAGGAGTTGAAAGATATTGGGGCTGCCAATGTGCTCACCTTTGTTTTCTGAGACACCATCTAGGTACATGTATTCTTTGGGACGTATAACTCAGTAAGTAATACAGTTAAAAAGAAGAAGAAAAAAAAAGACCATAGAACGCATTGTTTCGGACAGAGCAGAGTTTGGTACTGTAAGACCGATCAAGTTTGGGTCAAGAGCTGCGTTGAATAAGGATAGATTATAACACAAATACGCCAAATAATTAATGGATCTGTTCTTAAACGGAAAAAAAATATCCATAAGGTCATTGCTACACTCAGATTACATACCAAATTTCAAATATTTCTATCAAGAAGTTGTTAAGCTGTGAAACATTCAAACGGATCAAGAATTTCTGAATGAACTATATTAACTGCTTGTGGCGTACCTGTAGCGTACAATCACATTTTGTCAAACTTACAGAGAATGTGCCAAACATTTACCAACCGCTCACTGTTCAGATCCACACATTAAATGAAATCAATGAACGTTCGCAACAAATCGAAACCAGCACAACCGACCCCTGCCAGTTTACAAAATTTTAAAAATGAACGACGAAATGAGACGGAAGACAGACGGCAAACAGAGAGATTGACAGACAGACCAACAGAATATAGTAGAGTAGGGGAAAGGAAGAGAGAAAGAGAGAGAGAGAAGGGTACGAAGGNGGGGGGGGGGGCAGACACAGAACAGAAAGCGAACGAAGTGACACAGAGGGACGGAGAGAGAGAGAGAGAGAGAGTGAGTGAAAGAGAAAGAAAGAACAAGACCCATCCATACCTGAATATGACCCTTTGTCTTCCCACGGTTTAGCTGACCCTTCATGACCCACACTTAGACATACACTACATCTACAAATACCTTGGAGCAAAATACCATAAACACTGGTCTAATATGTCATTGTGTCTGTTTGAAAGTAGGTAATTGGTAGTAGGTAATTGATACAATACTGACCGCCACGTGTACTAAATAACTGAACTAAAAAGGAGTATTATATAATGATATCATTAATGTAAGGTGTGTGTTTATGTGCCTCTCTCTATATATATTTCTATATACAATAATCTGTCAGAATGTCACAGATGCAAGCCAAACCCATTCATACAGTCTGATTTAAACAGTGTGCATTTTGACTTGGTCACTCATTTCATGGAAAGAGGCTCTAGATCCAAGGTAAGAAAACAACAGCAACAACATTTCAGTTTCATCAAATCAACAAAATATTAATTCACATAACATTTCTGGCAGCAACAACTATTATTATAACCATATCAACTTTTAAACAAACAGTAACATTTACGCAATTGTAATTGTCATCACTACACTAATTATATAATTTACAACAACAACAACAAAAACAATAACAACAACAGCAACTACAACACCATCGTCTTCTTCTTCAACAACAACAACAACAACAACAATAATAAAATTCATGGTGGCACTTTTGCCCCGACTTTGGAATTCAGCTGAATTCAGCTCATCTGAACAATTCAGTGCAGTTCAGTTCCTATGATAAGGTAACTTGACCAAATCCAGATAAAATATAACATGTATTCTATATACTTATACATCACTGTAGATTTCTTACTACAAAAGCCAAAAATTCATCATCGCTAGACTTACTAACAACAACAACAACAACAACAATTACAAAATTCATGGTCACAACACAACAACAACTTTCGCCACCACTTCGTAACTCAGCTGAACTCAGTTCAGCTCAACAACTCAATACAATTCAGTCCTTTTTGATAAGGTAACTTGACCAATTCCGAATATATATCTATATCATGTATATATATATTACATGTATATACTTTAAAAAACCTGTAGATTTCTTCACCACAAAAGCCAAAAATTCATTAATGCTTTACAAACAACAACAACAACAACAACAATAACAACGACAACAACAACAACAACAATACAACATTATAACAGTCTGTACCTACCTACATATACTGACGGACCGAACCATCCGTCCGTCTGTCTGTCTGTCTGTCTGTCTGTCTGTCTGTCTGTCTGTCTGTCTGTCTGTTCGCCCATCCGTCTTCCGTCACTTCCTCCTATCCTCCGTTCCTTCGTCCATCCATCCATCCATCCATCCATCCATCCATCCGTCCATCCATCCATCCATCCATCCATCCATATAATTACGGAAGGTTTGAAAAGCATCCCTCTCTGCGTACATTTTTATTAGACTACCCAGTGTTTTCATAACTCTAGCGCGAATTACATTTGATATCATAGAATTTACGAATCTTAAATGAGAATTCATCAGACAAAATCAGAATGGCCCCAGTAATAAAGCATAGCGTAGCACACCATATTCTCAAGAATCACTGATGATAATAATAATAATAATGCGGTTATAATCTCGTATCCAGTCTATTGTCTGCTCACGCGACTTTTACACTATTATTACCATGGCAGTCCTGATCCTCTAGGACTTTCTCAACTCCCTGGGGAGCATACAGTGCCGCTGCTATTTATTGGCACTGAACACATCATTCTGACAATATCTTTCACTGCCTATAGCCAGGTACCCATTTTACAGACGGGTGGACTGGGGAAAATGTGAATGAATTGCCGTCCCGAGACATCTATAACGCTAATTGGAAATTTCAGCAGAAAGTCACGTGAATTACTCTCATTTCTGAAAAGCTTTGACTTCACAGCGACAAGTTTCAGTTTACATATCACACAGAAGAAACTTCTGTTAGATGCAACCAAAAGTAAGTGCTTCAAAGTCAGTGCTTTTCAGAAATCTGTGTATGTGACGTGGCAAACCGCTGGAATTGTCTTGACCTCAGTTCCTTTTCTACAGTGAACGCTTCAAGATGATTCCTCTTGAACTGAGAATCACGCTTTTGTCATCCGTGTTGCTCCTCTGTGTCCACCTAGCTACAGCCACGGGGTCGCTCTGTCTCCCAAACCGATGTCCCCAGCTGGAGACGCCTGCCTCTTTTGGTGTCACTGAGCCATCGTTCCTGTACGGTGAACCCAGAGATTGTTCTGTCTTTTGCCAGTGTGTATTTGGCAGCCCCGTTGTGAGAGAGTGCGCGCCCGGTACGGTGTGGTCAGATACGTATGTGACTTGCGTTGGCAAAAATAGCGCCGAGGACGATTGCACAGGTACCAGTACATTCACAGAGAGCAAAGTTGGATATTTTTTGCCTAATGGTTTTGGCTTTACGACAGGGCCCTAATACAGCAAGGGTGTAGTCTTATACTACTATTCTTAGAGAACTTGATCATGTAGGTGAGCAGTCAATTGACTGAGATAAGGAATTGTTTATAGAAAGTTCTGTTATCAAAAAAGGAAACATAAACGCGCGCGCGCGCCCTCACACACACACACACACACACACACACACACACACACACACACACACACACACACACACACACACACATACACACACACACACACACACACACACATACATGCATTACATGCTCACACAAACTCACAAATAAACACATACAAGCACACACAGAGACAAAGCCAGAGAGAGAAAAACAAAGACAAACATAGAATATATATCTTTTGTTCATATCCATCATCAGCGTGTGAAGTTTCGCTAAGTTACTGTTTTATTAGTGCTTGATATCTATCTGCATTCTCTGATTAGGTTAGTCCTCGTTAGATGACCTAGGGCAACCTCATAAATTGTCACATTATGTAAATGTCACATTAGTAACCTGAAGTGGTTGGACATTACTATTACATTAGACAGTGGACTTTACTTGGCACCGGGATAGGGGAGGATAAAATCACAATTTGATTGTCTTGGCTAAGACGTTATTATATTACAGTATGCCATAAAACTGAAGAACTGCTTCACGTTACAGTTATCGGTTGCACAACTACGTGATACGGCCACAGAATATTTTATCATGTCATGTTCTAATTTTTTCTAATTCAATTATGGTCCTTTGTTTTTTTTTCTCATGAATTTAGTCTACAGTATTTTATTTTAACATATCCTCTACATCAAGAAAACACCAGAATAAACCTAGATAGTTAAAGAAATTGTCTCATATCATTTTTCTTCTTAGGCTGTTGCCAAATTTTAATGTAATTAATACGCTTTTTTTTGTTTTTTGTTGTTGTTGACGTTAAAGCTTACACGCTTGAGAAGAAAGATAAAAAATTAAATCTAAATATTTGAAATTGAGTTTAAAATCAGTTTTGAGTGTCTAAGGCAGTTAAATGTGAAAATCTTTTGACAGTTTCAAGAATGGAGAAGTAGACCTAGCTGTCGCTGCCCGGACAACCTTGAAGGAAATTCCAATCCAATATTTTACTGTTGGAACCAGAAATGCACAATATAGCCATAATCGTGCTTATACACAGTAAAATCATCATTCATTCAAACAAACAAAGCAACTAATAAGCTGGCAAACAAACTCCAGATAGTTACTAGAATGACATCCTGCTCATTCCGCAAATAGAGTTATCGCCTTTGTGACGTTGTAAGTTATTTCCTTATCAGACATCTATTACTTCTCATACAAATAAAAAAAATAAAAACATGGATTCTTTAAATCAATCAGTCGCAGAGACAACCCTGTTAGCCTTTGAACAGGTAAAGCTTCTAAGACAAAAATTATCAAGCCTACTTATGTTTCTCAGAAGTGCTAACCTATTGTGCTGTTATTCGTGTTCAGGTAGCTCCCCTGTAGTGCCACACCCTTCAGTTTGCCAGAGGTACTTCAACTACTCAGCGGTGACGGAGTCTCCTTTGCCAAGGGGCAGCCCGTTTGAGCCGTTTGAGTTTGAATGCCCCTACCCAGATCTCTTCGACTTCTACGCCTTAGAATGCAGACCTTATTCTTTGGCCAGATGCGGCCCGGGACGAGTTGGAGACGTGGATCCATGTAAGGACGTATTGTATAGGAAAATGCTATCAGCAATAACACTGCGGATATCGCTGAGGCACTATCCGCAGTGACATTGTAGATAGCGTTCAGGGATACACGCAGTGATACCGACAATAGCGCGTAAGTACTAAACAGTGACACCAACAACTCAGGAGCTATCCCCAGCGACAGTAAGCATAGCAGCAGAGGAAAAAAAAAAGTTCTTCGCACATCTCTGCAATCAGGTTATAGTCAATAGATCTTCCTAATATGAGGTCTATTTGTTTTGAAATTTCCTTTAAATTTCAAAACAGTAAGCTGTTTGCTTATTACACTGCTAATCGTCGATATCACAGTCATATTACAGTTTCTTAAAAACAGTGAATGCTTCAGTTACTCTTTGCAGTTCTAATGAGTTGTAAGAAATGTGATGCGAAGGAAATGAATGCCAAAGAATGAAAACACAATATCTCAGTGAGTACTGTCCAGGCTATATATCATATAGTGTGAAGTCGAATAGGTGTAGTACAAGGTGAAAGCGGAGCACTTCATAACAGAAGTGGGGAGTATTAAGTTCTAGATTAGGGTAAAGGTGGACAAATGCAAAGGGAGAATGGAAGGTGTGAAAAAAGTAATGTGGCGATAATCGAACCCGCGACCTCTCCGTCGGCACCCACTGCCCAAATTCCGATTTGCGTTTGTCTTCTTGAGCACTTTCCCCGTTACCCTACCCTATGTGAGCATTACAATTTGTTTGTTCCCGCTAATTCCCCATTTATGAATTCAGGTATTACTTCGTTATGAAATTATTGTATTCATGCTGCATTTTTTATTGTTTTCAGGTGAGTACTACGCAAACCGTTGCACTTCGATCATTCGTTGTGTCCCTTGTCAGTTTAGACTGCCTTCATGTGAGGGTCTTCCGGATGGCCTCAATGTAAGACATGCTCTGTGAGGGACGCCTTGCATCGTTCAACTTCATGTTACCCGTATCACCAATCCTTCTGATTTCAGTGTAACGTGCAGTTTGTCAACTATCCTTGGTCCCCAATGATAGGGATATAATCTTAGTTATGTACTTATACAAGATAACTGACTGCACTAAAAAATTGTCACAATAAACATCAACTTCGGATGTCCCCTAATTTTCTTCTTCACCTCTTTCCAAATCTAAACATGAAAACACTAAAGTATTTATCCTCCCAGTACAGTCTCTCAGTGTTAATTGTTTAGATGTATCACATTTGACATCTGTGACCCCTTTTTCTTTCTCTCTCTCTCTCTCTCTCTCTCTCTCTCTCTCTCTCTCTGTCTTTCTCACTGTCTTATTGTTTCTTTTTGTGCCTTTGTATGTCTGTCTGTCTGTCTTCCCTCTCTCCCTCTTTCTCGGTCTCTTCTCTCTCTCCCTCCCTCTCTCTCTCTAATCTCGCCTCTCTCCCTCCCTAGTACTCTCTCTTTCTCTCAGGTATGGACAAATAATGTTGTGACTCTCCTAGCCCTTTAAACAGTCTTTGTGTTTGTATCGTATGAGAACTGTTGTAATGATTATATTAATTAACAAACTATATTGCACTACTTTCACCAGCCGTATCCCTACGCTGTCCGGACACCTCTTCACGTCGAATGCCAGGACGAGAGACTGGTGGAGGTTCTCACCTGCCCAGGGTTGTTCGTTTACTTCGATCCCATCTCACGCACGTGCAAGAGCTTACTTGGCAGACGGGGTCAGGAAGGGTACAGACTCTTGGATGAATGACAGACTTTGGCCATGTTTTTGAATTAGGGTAGACCTGCCCTGATCAAGGCCCATGATGACATGTTTTAGAAAAAAAAAATTAAGCTGCGCAAGTATTTTCCGGCCGACTAGTTTTTGCTCTGCCATAAAGGTATTTCCCTTGCTTTCTCCCAGGAGTATAAAAATTGATTTTTTCTATGCTGTTTCCAGAGCACAGTGACGTATTGTTGGTGGTTAACAACGAGCACTGCCAATGTGGCGGATGACGTCACAACGTAAGATGTGTACACGTAATGAATTGCATGGGCTACACATGGTCTCCATATCCAAGCCCAGTCCTTGTCATTTTAACCAGAGCTCAACGCATATTGTCTGACAAGATGATAAGGTGTCACAAACCTTCAAAAAATAAAAATAGGGATCGCAGGCTGGGATCACACCACATGATCTTCACTCTTCTGTTCGCTGATGATGAGCTAATCGCAACGCAGACTTCATTACTATGTTTTTCAGATTTAGCAAATGAAGTTATCTAGGATTTTACTAAATGACATTAAAAATGTTTGTGATTTGTGAACATTTGAATAAAAACCACATATAAAAATTCAGAGAATGCAAGATATATTTAGTTTTCATTTTGCTGTCATATTTACAGGGTTTCCCTTGACTTCTATCCTTGAAAAGTCGTAAATTCACTTAGCAAACATTTTCAGCTTCTTCTGTAAAATTTGGATTCTGGCGTTTATCGGGGTATTGCACTCATGCTAAGTCTTGAATTCTGTGGACTAAGGAGACAAGATATTGTGAAGAAGCAAAATAACTGACAAAGAATAAAATGAGATCGTTGCCACACTTGCAAGTACATTTACTTGATAAAGCAGCCCGACCGTTACCTAGTAGTGGACCAATACGTGAATTTTTTAAGCATCAGGATATTCATCCTTTATACCATAAGCATCGGAATCATCAGTTCTGTTCTGATTCTGATGCTTTGCACCGGGAAGAAATTTCGAAACTTTCGCTATCTTTCGATACTTAGCTTTTAATACCATTTGATAGCGCAAGAGCCTGAGGCAGCAACAGCAGCATGACCGTGGCTTGCCGGAACACAAACAACTAGGGCGGTCATGATACCAGACTCCCAGACCATTTAGAGTTTGGACATCTCCGGGTGTACAGCCATTACTAACAGACAGTAATCAGGCGTTTGCTACAATATTAGCCATGATGATGATGATGATGATGATGGTGATAAAAATAATAACAATAAAGTGCATTTATAGAGCTCTTCAACCCCGGAGGGCTTGAAGCACTTTACAGCCACATGCACACATACTCAACACAAATGCGCAACTTCACAAATACAGGCTTACATGCACAGAACACGCATACAAACACATGCACATTCATATTCACTCACACGTACACACACAGCACCTGTATGTGTGTGCACTCAAAGATCAAGATTGAGCAGGGATTCAAGCTTCCGATACAAAGGGTCGTATACAGAGACAATGCTCTCAGGCCTTAGCGGAGACACCAACTCAAGGAGATTAGAAGAAAATAAAATACCATAAATAATGAGGCCGCACTGTCAAAAGTCATCGGCCTTCTTAAAACGGCGCGGCTGCCTTTTTACGCTCACTTTGCAACGGCCAGCATCGAGTCATAAGTTTTAAGTCAGTATTATATTAATCTCATATTTTGCTCTCATTATAGATATAATCAGTGTACATAATTATAATGATATAATCTGTCACATAGGGAAATACACACATCGCTTAAAGGCCCGCTGGGATATAACAGGCAATGAAAAGAGAGGAGAGGCGTGGCGGAACACATCATTTATTTGAACTCAGTCTTACACTTCACATCGGGACTCTATTGTCTGTATTGTACTAGTCTAGTAGTGCATTTATTCACACTGCATAGAAACACTGCATAGTTTTACTGACTCTTTTACTGTCCCCCCGAACGAAACAGTTCGATTTAATTCACAAGTTTATTTCTATAGTAATAATGTTACAAATTATAGACATTTTGCTACCACTGGACATTTCAGCAGCAGACAACTGGACATACAACCAAACAAATAGAAAGACAATCAGAGAAATGGACAGACAATCACACAGACAAAATTACACATCAACATCCTAAAAGGAAAAATACTTAAGTCGGCATAGATCAACAGTAAAAAAAAAATGATACCGAAACGTCTAGTATTTGAGCTATGGAAGCAAATCTATCTGAGCCAAGGCAGACGAGTATCCACGACCGTTTGTGGGTTGGGCTCGTCTTCCGACTGTAGCCATCGGATGGCTCAGCTTCAACGTCGTCTGTGTGATTGGGTAGGGAACAACGTTTCCGACCACCCGAGCCGGGGAACGATCGTGTGGCAGCGTCGAAGAAACTGAAGAGACCGTGGCAGAAAAGAACTTCCATAAGTCTACCGTCTTGGCATTGGATGTAGGAGCGTGTGTAGGGACGACTGGGAAAAAGCTGTCAAGAGACAGTGTCGTGTTTGTTAATTAAATTGTAATAATGCAGTTTATAAGTCTCGCATCCAGACTATGCCCGCTCACGCGACTTCACACGATTATTACCCTAGCAGGCCTGATCACTCTAGGACTTTCTCAGTTTCCTGCCGTTGCCAAATACAAGCGCCGATCGCTAGCATTCTGACAAATGGTTTAAATTTTTTTAAAAATGAATGCATGGAATTTTTAGTTATGCCGCATAGAATTTTTTTTCACTGTTATACAATGTTATGAATCTCATTCATAATACAGACACATATTAATCAGTATGCATTATACATATAGATATACAGTACTACAAATGAAGCCCATAATAAAACCATTGCTAGTTGCCGCAGTACAGGGCCATGGTCCTCCCACTCTAAAGCCAGGTTTTCATTCCCACTAAATAGAATGGGGAAATATGAGTGAAATGCCTTTTCTAATGACACCACAACGTAAACCTCCCCGCAAGAGAGTCGAACCCACAAACCAAGATTAACAATGCCAGTCTGAATTAACTATTCTCAAGACCATATTTCCACTAATAATATGTCATCTACTATATATAAGATCTCTTCACATCATGTCATCGCCTAGCAGCAACTTCCCTTAAAGGGAACTATGAACTTAGTCTCCACCACAGAAAGCATATGCAGCATTAATAATAATGTAACAACTATTACTGACAATAAACTTTTTACTAACCATCCCAAAAGATACTTTACTACCCGTTTCATAATCATCACCACCACCACTACAACTACCACCATCACCACTCTAGCCACAGGCCCATAGTCATGACACCGCTGTCATTGCCACTGCCATCACCATCATCATCATCATCATCATCACCACCACCACCACTTTATTTCTACTACTACAACAACAACAGCAGCAGCAGCAAAAGCAGTGATAATAATAGTAGTAATAGGCAGCAGCAGCAGCAGCAGACCAGAAGTAAAAGTAGCAGTAGTATAGAGAAGCAGGGACTGCATTAGTGGGTGGAGGAGAAGGAGTAGCAGTGCCTGTAATGATTGTAGTTAATAGTAACAGTGGTAGTGGAAGTAGGAGTGCTGTAGTGGTTGTAGTAAGATGATGATAAGGGTTGCATAGCGTTTTTTGAGATGGCCAGTAAATATTTATTGTGACTAAAACTGTTGCAACTACTAAATGATCATAATATGCCACGTAAAGGGACAAATCTCATTCCATTTTTTATGAGGTGTAACTCACAGATTTCACCAGACTTGGGTGAAATTTTGTATGCAACTTCCTTTTGCCCTAAAGGTTTTTTTTTGTCTTTGTCTGCTATTTTGATTTTGTCTGTCATGAACACAGTCCAGGGAAACAGCACCACTGCGTTTCATTTTTCATTTTTTCATGTTGCGGCTCGGAGCAAACTGCATTTCCAAGCAGAAAGGGGTGTTTCTTTCCTAAAATTATTATATCATGGATGAACACTGGAATCTTATCTATTACAGGTTGGTCCAGTTGTAGCAGGATCATTGTTGTATCAGGTATAATTTCCATCCTCCTTAGCTCTCGACTCTTTTCATTTCACACCCAGACTAAGAGCGAAAATCCGAAAATCCGGTTGTTCTGGCAATAATGCCCACACTCTCGCAAGAGTTTTTGCATGAATGAAGTGGTTCAACAGCTCCCTTAGGGAATCATGTAACTGTGGGTTATAGTTATAGGCAATATAGAACAGCTGCCAGAATCAGTCACCATCACCATTACTGTACTTCTTTGATGATGAAAAAAGAAAAACTAAGAGCTAAAAGAATTAGAAGAATGAGTTTTATTTTCTTTCAATTAAATATATAAAAAGCCCAAATGTGTGAATTACTGCACAAATATTAACAGTCATGCAACTGACCACAGAAACTGTAGATAAATTATTTCATGATTACAATACATAATAATACAATATAATCAATACATAACCTGCATGTAGGCCTACACAGCAGTGTCCTGTCACTAATAAATACATGTATAAACACATGCATATGTTTGTCTGTCATTAACCTGTGATATTTACAATAACAATAAATAACACAACAACATTCATTCAACTGGTTCATTAGACTTAGCCAATAATTCAAGTTTGAGTGAGTTAGTAAATATATGACAACAACTTTTGAACACATTTAGTCTACCTCTTTCTCTCGTAATTGAAAAATAAGAAAATGGCATAAATAACAAAATTTATTTGATATTATTTTCAAGAATCACTGAATACATTTGAAGCTCTAGTTACCCAGTTCATAAATAATACAAACAGCAATTACTATATTAGGAAAGTTATCTATATCTGACCCAGTCTATCTCTACACAGTTCAAGGTTCATACTATACTTTAGCACAATCTTCTGTCTTAAAAAAATTACCTCAACTAAAAAATAAGTCATAATGACGCCACAAACTATCATGTCAAAGCCCCATACCTTAACTCTACTACGTTTGAATTTATGTTGTTTTTCTCTACTGTCTCCAAAATTTCTATAAATGACATATGTTTTCTAGTCTAATAACCATGATTAAACCCACTCGAACTCTTGCAAATGACTACATGACAAAAATGACACAACGACTATGCACTCTTGATATTTATATAGAATAAAACACCAAAATTTAACCCTCATTGTTACCTTTCATTAAAACAGGCATAATAGGATTGACAGTCTTGTGAAAAAACTCTTTTCTCATAGTCATACCTGGACATATACTGTATTTTTTTCCTAGGAAAACAAAACTTGGGAAAATCAGGGTGATTCTAATCTCTTCATATCTCATTAGTGATACTGTGTGTAGGAGAGTTTGTATGGAAACAGAGGGATTGTGGATATTATAAAACCTAATATATGAATGTACTGTGATAGTATTTACTCTATGACATCTATTTTGTACTTTGCTAGTATTGACTGATTGACACCTATTTCTGTGTCAGTATTACAGAGATTTTTTAGAAAAACTGATCATGTTGATCATTAATGTAAACTAGCCATGTATCCGTATGGCAGTACAAGCATATGGCAAATAAAGATCTATTTTCATATGAAATGTCCATTATCATAAGCTAGTCATGTATCCATATATCAATATATGTAAATGGCAGTTAAAGATCTGTTTTTATATAAAATGCCAAAGAATTCACTTACTAACCATGTATTTACAAAGTACAGAGGCAGTGTAACAAATCTCCTGTGGCAAAAGACGTCACAACCAATTGCAGTGACTACACTGCAGTCTGCAATTTCCCATTCTGCCCTAATATTCACTGCACAAAATTTAAGTGTTGTATCTATAAAAAAGATATATGTACATGCATATGCTTATAGCACCATGGTCAAGCATGGCTACTGCTGAATTTGATCCAAAAAGGATAGCATACTGGTGTTCATAATAAATATTCAAATGATAATTCAAACTATTATTATTGTTCTGACTGAGGACATCATCTACATGTACATGCAGAATGACATAGTAATAAAAATTTCAGATTCACATTTCATGAGCTTTGTGTCAACGTTTTTGAGGTTTCAGTAACAAGCCACTCATCAATAAAATCATCTCAGTAATCAAAGATTCATAGAAAAAACTAATACACAGAAGCTCACAAATACTAACTTCATACACCTGAATTTCTAACCTACTTTCTGAAATGCACTAGTCTCCTTATCTCTGTTAGTCTCCTTATCTCTGTTTCTATATGAAGCTTTTTACACTGCATCCTGCAACATTCATGAGGCACAAATCAGACCACTTCACATTATGCTGCCAAAGGATTGTGAGGTGTCTCATCTGACCTTTTATGCTGGCTTGCATGGATGTTGTGGTTTCAAATTCCACATAATGCAGCAAACTGTAAACATCCTATTATTTCAAATATGGATCAATTATATTGAATTTTTTTAGTTGTCAACAAACAGCTAGTGTTGTGTAAAAAAGGAATGCCTGAATATTAATTACTTAGTTTTTATTTTTTATTAGATTTGTCAATGGTGCACATTCTGGGGCTTTTCCCCTAAAACATGCTGCATACTGAAGGGATACTGAAATTAGTGCAGGGCACACTGTGAAAAAGCGAACACTGGTGTGATCTCTCAGAAAATAATTAAAATTACAGTAGGACCTTGATGAAAAGTATGCCTATGGTGCAGGTAAAGAGTATACTTATGATTGAGGTATACTTAAAATCCAGGTCCGTCTGATCAATGAAATGAAAGAATGACAATGAATCAGCACTTGTGAAATATTTACCTAATAAAGAAGTTATACTGTATGTAGAGATTCCACCGTCTGTTAATAATTATGCTTTTAATGATAGTTACCTCACGTGAAAGCATTTCTGTTCAATCTTGTCAGTGAGGCAAACCTTTTCTCATCGACATTTTATATGTTCAGGTACATTCTATTCAAATCACATGCCTCAGGATCACAATTTAAAAAACCAATAGTATTTTTTCATTGATCAATAGACCACAGTGAAACCAAAGCTGTGAATCAGTTTTGTGACAAAGGTGAAGAACTTCTCTGTCAAAGAAAACCAGTTCAAGAGCTCAAAACATGTAAAAAATGAATCAAATGAGATTTCTCTGGACAAAAATTCACAGGATTATCTGAATTCCCTAATCCACTCTTCTCAACAGCATATTGGAAGTATCTGCCATATCTCATGAAGCAAAGAGGTAGTCAGGAGGCTGGGAAAATTGCTGCATATTGTTTTTCACTGCTTTGAAGCACACCTCAAGTTTACTGTTTACAGACGGCAGTATTATTGATATGAAAATGGTGTATAAACTGATAGATATAAAGGCCAGGTTATATTTTTCTTATCAGTGGATCATCTGCTGTCAAATCACTAGAAACACTTTAATTCATGTAGATTTATCAACAGTTGAGAAGTAGACCTACATGAATTACAAGTAGTGAAAATAAAAATAAGGATATACTGGTATGTCAGTGTAAGCACTGGAGTTTCACTCTGCATGTTTTGATTAGAATTGGAGTAGCTTTACTGTATCTGCCAAACTCATGTAATATCCATGTGCAGATTGCTGGAAGGAGACTCTATCAGCTGTAAGGCCACGTGCAGCAGAACTAGGTGATTTTCATTAATAAAGGGAACTTTGTCATTTTGGGGTGAAAAATGGGTCACGTAGGGCCAGGAAGGAAGATAAACTGGGGTTTTTCGCAATTTCCTCCCTCCGTTGCTATGGAAACGCCAATTGTTTGGCCGCCATATTGGAAAATATGGATGACTTTTGCATAACTTTGAACCCTTCGATCTGGAGAACAATACATGGTAGGATGCTGGTTTTTTTTTCATTTAAAAGATCACTTTATTTAAAATAGAATGTCACAGGCTTTTTCGATTTCTTGGATACTTTTTTAAAAATATTTTTTTTTTAAATGTCATTAAAAAACACTGACAATTTTGAAAATGTTCAAATTTAAAAATAAAAAAAAACACCAAAAAACACAAGATATCGAAAAAAGCCCATGACATTCTCAAAACAGGGGCTTGGAGAGTTGTTATGCAAAATTTTATGTAAATTGGACCAGAAAAAAGTCAGATTGAAGGGATAGAGTGACGAAAACTGTGATTTTGAGATAATTGACGATAAAGATTACCCGATAGATGCATTTGATAAAGGGTAATCATTTCCTTTTGCATCAAAATACACTTTTTGAGACAGGTATCATGAAAATAACTTCAGGATTCGATAAAGGACATGTTGCTGTTTAAAAAACTGCCTTAAACTCATTTTACACAATTTTACCCCTACAGGGTGCCGCACTTGCCCTGAAGAGAAAGTATCCATGGATATTAAGATACTCAGGCATATACAGAGAGTATATGGGATATTACCTCTCTTGTGCATTCTGCATGATATGTATCTCGACAATAGCCATTTATTATAATTCAAACAATAATTTTAATGTATATATTTCACCGTAAATTAAAATTTGTTACGTAAATAAAAACTTCACATATATCAACTGAGGTTTACATAAAGAATGATTTTACAACTGTGCTACAGTACTAATACCTAATAGTAATATATAAATCAAACAAACGAAATGCGGACACATTTTTTTAAAAACTAGTATTAACACCTACACAGCTTAATTCCTCTAGGTTATGTGGTCCTGTTGTAATCTTGGCAAGAATTCATGTAGGGTAAAATCTCCCCTGAGAGGATACACAGCTTAGTGCTAATAATCCCTTGGTGATAATGAAAATTATTTCAGATTCAGATCATTAGCATTTGTGTATCACACAACCTTATCAATTCAAATACCCTTACAGTCCCAATGGCCATTTGGCAAATGCTTCAGGAATTGGTATGTAGTCCTATGTCTGCGACATTCGTGTGTTAATATTATTGGACAGAATATTGCACCCATGGTAAGAAAGTGAGCTTAAGGAAAAAAGAAATCAGCAGTCCTGAGCTTATGTTTCAAATCTTAACGTAATGTTCAGCCCACTGATTCTGATTTAAGTGCTTTTGGTTTTAATTTACAAAACATATTAATCATATTTCGAAAAATGACTCTTTCAGTTGCCATACATAACAGTTCATTAGCCTTTTCTTAAACAGAAGCACCAAATGTTTCAAACCACAGAAAGAATTTCGGATTACTTCCTCATTATGCTACCTATGAATATAATGTGAGAAAAAAATGCTGTCAACACACAAGTCACATTAACCCTTTTACCCTCGCATCGCCCGCCATATGCCGCTACCGACCGCCCCTCGCATCGCCCGCAGTACGCCGGTTCACGATTGCCATGTTTAGCGTCTGTTAGCAATACCCGTATGCATGACCCGGAACTGTAACCTTGCTAGTTGTTTTCTAGGGTGATTGCCCTTTATTTTCATGTAAATTTCGTCTCGTGGACATCCGCCGAAACGAAATTATAGGCGTTACAAACACTGCGTTGAGAATGGCGTTTCAGTTCCTCACAGACATGCTTCAGGGCACTTCGTCGATGGTAAATCAAGATGAAACCACGTTCAATGAAGGAGCAGAGGGTGATGAAGAGGAAAGTGATCTAGATGAGGACATTTTAGGGCCTTTAGGAGAGGATGAGTCTGATCTAGATCTAGGCGAAGGGTCGGATGACGACCACGAGGATGCAGTAGGTGGTGGTGACAATGGGGACTGGAGTGAACAACTTTCGGATGTGACAGTAGAAGACTTTCTGAAATATGATTCCAAAGTTGTTCATGACCTTGATGCAGATGCAGAACCAATAGATTATTTTCATTTGTTTATTTCTGAGGCCTATTTGGAGGGGTGTGTCATTCAGACCAACTTGTATGCCGAGCAACAACAAAATCTCAAAGGCAAACGAGATGAGCGTTGGCAGCCATGTACACTGGCGGATATGAAGATTTTCCTTTATGTCAACATTTATTTCGGCATCAAGAGACTACCACATTATGCCCACTACTTCTCCGAGCATCCTTTGCTCTATACAGAGGCAGTTGCAAAGGTCATCAGCAAGGCTCGATATGAAAAACTGTCGCAATATTTTCATCTGAACAACAGCACTGCAGCTCATCCAAGAGGTCATGCCGAGCATGACCCTTTGTTCAAGATTCGCCCTCTGCTGGATCAAGTCCTGAACCAGTCAAAGGCTGCATATTTTCCTGACAGGAATATTAGCTTTGATGAAGCCATGGTGCAATTCACTGGAAGACTATACTTCAAGCAGTATATTCGTGGAAAACCTACGCCGTGGGGAGTGAAGGTTTGGTGTGCGGCCGACCCACAATCTGGCTACCTCCTAGATTTTTATTTCTACACAGGGAAGTCTAAAGTTGGACCAAATGGCCTTGGTTATGATGTGATTACAAAGCTGGAGATAGATTCCTGAATAGAGGCCACCATTTTTTTTATGGTAATTTATTTTCTAGCGTAAAGCTCGCTTCGGACCTCCTGCAACAAGGAACTTACTCGTGTGCCACTATTAGGCCCACAAGGAAAGGATGGCCCAAGGAACTGTCCAAAAAGAAAAGTGTCCCCAAAGGCACTACTAAACGTAGACAAATAGGAAATCTAGTGGCAACATTTTGGATGGACAAGCGCCCAGTAACCATCCTATCCACAATGTGTAATTCTGCCATGGGAACAGCAGAGCGACAGACAAAGGATGGCCCCGTTCAGAAACAGATCCCACTTCCTGTTCTGGAGTATAACAGATCCATGGGCGGTGTTGATCTCCATGATCAGTACCGCTCCTACCACCCAGTAGGACGACGGTCAAAGAAGTGGTGGCGCTGCTGTGTATAGTTTTTGGTTCAGGTGGCAATGATAAACAGTTGGATTGTCTACAAGAAGAGCAGCCCCAACAACAAACTGAGCCATTTGGACTATCGCCTCAGTGTTCTCATGGATTTGGTAAAGGGCAATTCAGTTAGAAAGAGGAGAAAGATTGACGCAACGAATCTAGCTGGCATCGCGGCCAATGATCCAGCAGAACACGTTATCATCAGACTGCATGGCCGTAAAAAGTGTTGTGTATGGTGTCGCCGAACAGGCCAAAAGACAACCACTAATCGGGTTCCAGAAACTGTCTTCGGGTGCACTCTGTGCCAAGTGCACCTATGTAAGGACTTGTGCTTCGGTGCATTTCATGCCAACCTCCAGAGACAGTGAATATGTAATGGATTATAAATATTTCATGTGAGCAGCCAATTTTTGATAATTTTTTTTTTTGTGTGTGCATGTTTCCCAGCTCATGGCATGTTACTTGACAAAATAAAACCACCAAATCATACATTATTTTATTCTTTGTCCATTTCACAGTCCAAAAACATAGGTTTGTAAAAAAAATGGACAATAAATAAGTTTGCTATGATTTTTTTAAAATACACACCATGATAGTTTGGCGGAGTTATTCCCCTTTTCATGAGGAAATGAGCTTGGTTATTGGCAACTGCAGTGAGGGTAAAAGGGTTAAAATAATATAATATTCTGTGGTTTAGCTTAAACGTCATGCTGCCTCTATTCAGCATGATCTGGGCTTAGCACTGCTTTATTAAATAGGTTAGTATCATCTCTAGCACTCAGCAACAGCCATTTGATAAGGAAGCTGTGAATTCCTTGATATTACAGTGGTTCAAACAGGAAGGGGCTACTGACACAATAACAAGTGAACAACATATTGTACTGATCTGCTTCACTAGCAAACACTGTCATTCAATTTTTTATCACAAATACACGTTAAGATAAAGACATAACAAACTGCAACCAATAATGTAAACCGTTTGCACCAAATTTCAACTGAGTAAGACCAGCCTGAAATTTCACTTCACAGAAGACTTGATTTATCCCTGAGCTGATCTGCATCACTGGTATGATTACATAGTAAGACTGAAGAAAATTGTTTAAGTTCTTTCTGCTTCAGCAAGTCATCTCCCAAGAGATATAACATAGACTTCCTCAAACTTGAGTGGTGTTATAGCTCCCACAGTGAACACATTTCAAACCCTCTGTGTTGAACAACTGCTCACTCTCCTGAAAAAAACAACAAGATAAGATAATGAAAGCAATGGCTAAACATTGTTCAGTTTTCACATACAACAGCAATATAAGAGCAGCAGGACGACATTTAGGCTTTACATCATTTTATAATTTGATGGTATTGCATTCTGATAATGAAACATTTAAAGATTTAATAAGAAAAGATTAATTTAATTATCCAGAGGATAGAAAATTGGCTTTGCTGCTTGGCTTGCTACAAGTACACAACAAAAATTATAGTTAGTACAAATGTGAGATCACAACAGAACAAAAGAGGATAACATTCTTCCACATAGCCAAACATCCAGAAACATGACATTATTTCCCGCTCATGCTCACCCCAAAACCTTGCCCGAACCAACTGTCATGGCCTCTCTTGCTCAGGGAAGTACATGTATACTGTCTTTCACATTGGATTTCTAATTGGCATAACACATTTTTTTTTTTAAACTGTGACAGAGAATATCACATGACTCTGACACTTGATTTGTATTTCAAACTTGATCCTTACCAGCGTCCTCCCCTCAAACTCTAGCCTGCAGTACATAAAGAAGAATGAAACAAATAAATTAAAACAACAACTGCAGCTTTTTCTGAATAATCTATTGACAGAAAGCCAGCAGCTCCCAGCAATGCCAAAAAGGTTGTGCAGATCTTTTCTCTCAACACTGATGAGAAGTGATTATATTTCATGAGTCACAATCCATGTCATGAATGTCTTCAACTGAATTAAACTGCATTTCAGTGTGTAAGAACATGTTCAGAGCAAGGTTATGTCTTTCTCCATAATATAGTTTGCCTAACAAAGAAACGTTATGTTAATAAATATTTTTTCATCTTTGTTATATTGTAAAACCTCAGGGCAAAATCACTTTCTCCAATGCCTTGCTTGTTTGTGGGATATCATTCTTACATACTGAAATGCTGTTTAATATTCTGTTGAGGATTAAGACTGATAACATAGATTGTGACTGATTGTAATTACTTCTCACAAATGTTGGGCAAAAAGGTCTGCAGCACCATGCTAAATCTGAATTCTCACCTTATGACAATCTTGACATAGGATTTGCAGTTTGACATCTTGAAGGTCCTTTGGAAGCTGCACTGATGCACAGACCTCATCCATCTGCTTCCAGATATCACTCATGTCAACTAATGACTCCTTGCACAGTGGGCATTGGTAAAGCCTGTTGGCAAAGACAAAAACACTAGACAAAATCCATAGATTTTCATCCTAATATTTCTTGTATTTTTCAGAGCTCAACAACTTCTCTGATAGGAATGAAACTGAAATCTTAAGGTTATTGTGTTACAGCATCTGTAGCTTACTAAATGGTAAACTATAGAAAGATACAAGTCATGGGGATGTTGAAAGAAAGAGCCAAAGGCATAACATTACTGAAATATTTAATTAAGATAAGGTTACCAGCAATATTTTTTTTTTGACTAGACTTTTATTTTCAATCAGGATACAATAATAGGCTCTACAATATTGAAAAAATAACAGTAATCGATGGTTAATTGAAAATAGATGATATCATACTTGATGATGCGCAACTTTAAGATGCTCTAGATATCCTTGGCAGCTTCATGTTCTTTTTTCCATCACATGTCAGTAACAAACAAAAATAACCTTCAAGTACCAGCACTCTTTAATAAAACAGAATCCTTTAAGCAAATAAATATGTTAATACTAATCTTTCATGAAAAACACATTAACACCTGAACTCATTTATTGAAAGAAAACTCAATATAAAACTACCAACACTGTAACTATTTCATAAGTCCCAACATCATATTTCTTAATGCTTATTACAAAATGCAAGAAGTGTTTATCTGAAAAACAAGGCTATTAAAGAACATTTCCAAACCCCCCCACCACCATATTTCTTCAGATTAAACCAGGGATTCACATGCACTTAGTCAGCTCCTGCACATACAATGCCTATCCTTGACTCAAGGCCAGATAAAGTCTCGATATTTATAATTAACCAAATATCAGTGTGATCCCTTGCACAGCACAATTTTAGATGATATGCTATGAACCGGGCCCTTATTTTTCTTATCATGGATAATCCAAAATATTCTCATATGTAACGAATACATGTATAGTGTGAATTTTGTATTAAGTGCAAGCAAGTATCCTTATTTACAGCTTGGCAACATTTCCTAAGTGTTTACCAAACACTTCCCACACATGAAGTCTAATGTACTCTTACCCTCTTTTAAAATAGCTTTGGAGGCATTCCCTGGAAGTAAAAAATAGAAACAGAAAAAAGAGTTAAGCCAACTCTAGCCAATTACTCCATTCCATTTACAACATAATAATAAACTTCTAATGGTCTGTGTTTCTGCTGTACCCACTGGCAAAACATTTATCAATAGAACAACACGTTTAGATATCAAGTATCAGTCATACTTAAAAGACTCCAAACCAAATTGATCTGCCCAAATTTCTAGTTAGACATAAACGGTTTTGTCATAGTCTATCTTCCTGTGACAATGTTCAAGATCAGATAAATAAGGGAAAATGGCTGAAAAACTACATCTGCTTGTAAATGGAACAGTGATGCCACTATTCACTGAACTTCTGCATTTTTCCATGGAATCGTCATCACTTTTAAAGCTGAAACATATATAGACTAGTCACAATTTCCTTGACACAAAGAAAGTTTTTTTTAAATGAAAGAAACTTGTTTGCCCATTAATATGTACTGACACGAATAGAGAGAATCCAATAAGACAGGCAAAAGGAAAGAATGAAGTTTTCTCTATAACTGGTATGTCCTCCCAAGCAGTTTCTCGGCTTGAACTTGAATACCGTCTCTAATTCAAAAAAAGATTCTATGATTTCCAAGGATTCTCTAAAAAGGGATATCTTTAATGTAAACATGGACTTACTGATGTATCATATGCCCACATCGAGGTATCTGCATGCTCGACCGCGACGTATGGAGAAACTCTTGACACACTGGACAACATGACATGGACATGTTTTCAACACACTGTAAACATAAAAAGTTAATAATGCAGCTCATCATTACATATAAAAGCTAAAAGAAAGAAAAAGATCAAATCGATTTTTATTTGTCCTGCAAAGAATTATTTTTTTAATGCCATACAATGCAATACATTTCATTCATGACATATATATACAGAACATATTGTATACAACTGCATATTTAATACATATAACACTACTAACATATTATAAGAAGAATCCATTACAAAATCACTGCTAGCCGTCACAAAGCAGTGCCCTGGTCCCACCTTGCTTGAAAGCCAGGTATTCATTCCCACCTCAGTCAAGCAGGGAAATGGGAGTAAGGGGTCTTTCCATGGAGATCACAAACTGTCCAGCCCACAATCAAACCCACAGACTGAGACTTGGCAGTCTTCAGTTTCTGAGAGCAACTCAAAGGCCACATGGCCACAGTGCCTCCTCACATATTATATTATATTATATTATATTATATTATATTATATTATGTTATATTATATTATATTATATTATATTATATTATATCATATTATATTATATTACATTATATTATATAGTCTGCCACTGCACTTATTCAATGGGACAACAGCACAACTGAAATTAAGAGTGATCACAATATATGATCATGGCTATCTGATCCTAGCACTTTGTAGAAACCCCTAGTATCACTGAGACCTGCTCACTTCTAGCCATCATCTTTCATCACAAAAATTTAGTCTATGCTATATACACAGTCCCCACATTTTGCGTAACAAAGTTACTGGGGAATTCAAAGCTTTACAAATACATAGAAACCTCAATGGCCTTGGTGGGAAAAAATATACCTATTATTAAGGTGAACATATTACAGAGGTAAACATGCATAATCAAATGATAGAATAATGGTGAACCAATGCAAGTGAAATGCATACTTAATAACAAGGTATACTAATTAAGTAGGATTTAATAGCCAGGTTCCACTGTATCTACATTGGATCTGCCAAGTTTCAGGATTATATTTGATTCATCAGCCATACTGGAAGTCAATGGGCACAAATATGCTAGATGGGGTTTAAAGATCATCTGTTGCCTCACTTTCCACATAATATTGTGTCCTCTTCTTTAGCCATATTAAAAAACTGATGTCTTCTTTCTTCATACTACATCTGAATTGAGAGGCTGTTTTATGCTGTCTGTGATCTTCCTCACTTTCACACCTGTCTCTTCACAAGTCTAATACTACAATGGTAACTCACCTTATGATTCCCCTCAAGGTCCTTACTAAGGCATGCATTGCACTTTTCACAGTGGTAATATTTACTCTTTGGGCCAACTCTGTTTACAAAATTTAAAAATAAGATGATGTTAGAGATATTATGTGTTGACCTGCAAACCATATGCAGTGTTTTCTTCAGACCATGCAATCCGTGCTTCTGACTTCAAAATTCCGCCTAAAAAATTTATTAATGTATGCTGTTCCCCCCGCTCCCTTGTTTGCTGTGCCAAAACTGCAACAAACTGAGAGGAGTCTAAAATCCACCTCAAAATGTACAAATCCCTTGATATGACCTGAAGAAAACATTGTATATGATGATGATGATTTTTTTATGTTATGTTCGCTGAAGAAGGACACTGATCCGAAAATTTGGAACTTTTATTAAATTTTTCATGCCACATTACTGAAAGTGTTTTATATTTTTGAAAATGATGATGATGATGATGATGATGATGATGATAATTATGTCAATTCATCAACTGCAGTAATCACACTGTCCTCAGGATTAGGTGGGCTGGCAATTCTGATGAGTTTAAAAATGGCTGATTAACCCTGCGCGCATGGAAAAACCTTCCACATGCTGGGCATACTTGAGAGGGTTGAGGACATCACTGCCAGATATAACAAGTTATCCTTGTGGGCAGCATGCTTCAGATGTGTTGTTTTTATTCCTTGAACCCCTGGAGTATATGGTTTTTTTCACAATGCATTAACATGAAACATTATACCACCTGAGTTATAGGAGAGTTGATTATCCAGACAAGTATTTTAAAGCAAAACTGCACCAGTGATCTACTAGAATTTTCAAATATCAACTTTCTCACACAAAATGTCTCTCTCTGGCCAATACTGTTTTGATATAACTAGACAAAATGTAATTATAAAACTGGATCTGAGAATGAAGAAGTGAGTGAGCTGATAATATGGAAAATCACAATTCCAGCCAAACTATCTGTGAGTGATGTAGAATTCATCTCACCTGCAGATTCCACATTTGTCACAGTGGAATTGGTCGTTGTTCTTATCAAAGAGGCGACACACTCCACAGAAGTACTCCCCAAATTGAATGCCACAGTTTATACAATCCTTTCTCACCTGGTGGAAAGAAGGTGTGGTCAGTCAGATATACGAAAGTGTTTGACATTTTTTACTCAAGCTTTTTGAATTAGTTAATGATGCTTTATAACTAATAATTTTAACAGTATAAACGATGAGAAAAAAAGTAAATCAATCCAGCATGCATATTTCAATTAGTTCATCAAATATAGAAGGCTCAAGAATAATATGTACATCGAAAAAATAAAAAGATAACTGAGAATACAAATGTCAAGAACCATGAAAGACACTAAATGAAATGTAAAGCTGTAATGATGAGATGACTTCTAAGCTAATAACTAACTTCATGGTATCCTAAAAGTTTGATGATGTCCCTTTGAAAAATGGTGTAAGGTATTTGTTAAATGTCAACCATAAAATTTATGATCAACTGTAGGAATGAATTCCCAAATAATTAGGAGTTCAGAAAATAAGTAAGAAACACACAGATTTCTTCATTACCATCATGTTATTTGCATCACTTTTGTTTCGTCAAGAACATCCAAAAGTACTGAATGATTTTGTAAAATAATGATAGGTTTGTGACACCTATTAGAAGGGCAAATCACTCATAGTGTACAACCCAATTAATCCGCTAATCTATAAAATCCCCCTTTTTTGGGGCCCTGCCAGCCAGTGTTAGGGTGTAGAAATGTGTAAAATGACCTGTGATCTAAATAAAGCATCCAATTTTAAAGTTTCAGGTACAATTTGAGCCTTCTAGATANGCTTTATAACTAATAATTTTAACAGTATAAACGATGAGAAAAAAGTAAATCAATCCAGCATGCATATTTCAATTAGTTCATCAAATATAGAAGGCTCAAGAATAATATGTACATCGAAAAAATAAAAAGATAACTGAGAATACAAATGTCAAGAACCATGAAAGACACTAAATGAAATGTAAAGCTGTAATGATGAGATGACTTCTAAGCTAATAACTAACTTCATGGTATCCTAAAAGTTTGATGATGTCCCTTTGAAAAATGGTGTAAGGTATTTGTTAAATGTCAACCATAAAATTTATGATCAACTGTAGGAATGAATTCCCAAATAATTAGGAGTTCAGAAAATAAGTAAGAAACACACAGATTTCTTCATTACCATCATGTTATTTGCATCACTTTTGTTTCGTCAAGAACATCCAAAAGTACTGAATGATTTTGTAAAATAATGATACATTGTAAGGCAGATAACCAAAATATTAACATTCCTTCGTAATATAGTGCTTTGTAATGCATGCACAGTTGAACATTAATACTATGTATGCATCAACTTTTGGGGAAAAAATGTACTTATTGAGATTTACTTAATATTGACATTTAAATTTATTATTAAAATGCTGTAACAATAATTTAAGTTTCTGCTTGTACACTTTAAATGATAACAACTTTTAGTTACATTTATTATTAAACGAGAATTCAATATTAAGTTCCACTGTATTACTTTATCTTCAAATGTCTATATGTTCCTAAGCATCATTCTCTATTTACTAATGTCACGTAAACAAAAGTAGGTTTAACCTCTTGAATCTGATCACACTTGATGCATTGAATCTCCTGGACCTTGTGACGATCCATCTCATGGGTACTGACATCATCATGGCAGAAACGACATAAATAGAACTTTGAACAACATGCTGCCTATAGGACGAAATGAAGAAATATAAAAGTCAGCAAAGATGACACTCTCTTTCCACAATATGTCATTATTAACACAATAACAGTGGTGTTCATAATACATAGATAGTTCTTACAAATTCTTAATTCTTACAATTCTAGTAGGTTTGTTTAACAACGGAACTGGAAAAAACTGTCCAAAGCAAAAAGAGAGTAGCTGCCAAAAAGAACCAATATCAATTTTTTTTTTTACTGTGACATTTGGGAGGACAGTGAACTAACTACCTGAAGAGTTTCTATCCTGTATGAAATGTTTTACTTGTGAAATTGGAAAAAAAAATGAAGTTCCAAATATGGAACACTGGCACTGGCAGCAGTCCAAGTTAGATTTTTCCAAACTAAGGAAAATGAGTATTTGAGGAGTCAGCATTAACTCTCATGGTGCCATGATAAAATTAATCCTCCTGTCCAGTCACTACGCTTGAAATTTTGCGGCCGGTACCAGCTGATCGGCAGGTCTGGGCAACTCAACTCAAAAGATTGAGCCAAGTCGATCTTTACCTGTGACTTGATTAATCGACTCAGTGAGTCAGGCTTAAGTCTAAAGATCATGATCTTCAAGCTCAAATTTTAGTTCTGATCTTGGTAAATTGCTCAAATCGGGCTTGACTAAATGTTAATCACACCACACATGCATCGTGAAGTTAACGTGGGCTGAAGGTCGCAGCTTCTGTACTGTAAAACAAATTAGGGAGGTTGTTTATCTTAAGATAGTTGGGATGGGAAGAAGGAGAAAGTTAGTAGCAGAAGTCGGGATGTGCTGGGAGGAGGAGTAGAGTGACAGAGCACTAGACGAAGTTTGGCAAGGTACCATTGCTGCTAATGGGTTGAAAAAGGCTTCTGATTTATGAACCACTTTCTGTCTCCATACTAGTGTGCATGTGTGAGTGTGACTGTGTGAGTAATCATGGAACCACATGAAATTAAGTTACAGGAGAACTGTAAAGGCCTTCCCAATAGTTTTCATAGTTTTCAGTATAATTTTGCTTAGTGCTGTCAAATTATAGTTAATTATATATCCCATATGACTTTATGACATATAAATTGTTTCTTATGTTCTGTTCAATAAAATCAGAGCAATAAATGAATTGAAAACAAAAAAAAATCCTTTTTTGAAACGATTCTCACAGGCCGATAAGAAAACAATGCCAGTCCCTAGTAGGGTGATTTATGCTGACACCGTGTAAACAGATCATTGTATCTTGTGGTTGCATTACCAGCCTTTATTGTGGACTTTCTCTCCTTCATGAACTGAAAAAGTTTAAGATTAAATGTAAAATACTGAGCTGTAGTTAATCCTCTTGTCCCAAAAGATCAAGCTGAGTCGACTTTTCAAAATCAACACTATGGATCAGCCAACAGACAACACATACAATGGTCATATATATGTAACATTAATGGTAACATGCACCGTGGGAGGCTGGACAAGAGGCACCTTGCTACGACAGTTAAGATTAGAACAGGAAAATGTGATCACATACTTTAGAAATCTACTGATTCTACAAGCATAGATAGAGGCATTTCTAATTAACTGTGAATATGCATTTATAATCACTATGATTTTTGACACCTAAAATGTGGACCCGAATGTCGAATTTAATTTTCTGTTTTAGAGTACTTTTTCCCTCAGAAAATTATCTATGGATCTGCCCCTTACATCTAGAGTTATTCCCCTTCCCCAAAGCACAGCGGCTTGTGGCAAAAATGATGATGCCACTCAAGTTCCAGCAACTACAGACACCTCTATCTGACAATGTACTATTCACTTTCAAATGTGCTGGTCATCCAAATTCAAAAGTAAAGTTTGACTGTGGAAGTTTTATTGCCTCAGCATGATTTTGTTTGACACAGTTGCCGTTTATAGTGGAATTAAAAGATTCATACTGACGTGTTATCACCCCTCCCCAGAGCACCGGCTAGACAGATTCACTGTAGAGGTAGAACGTATTAGACGGAAGCTTATGGCCGCCATGTGCGCAGGGGGTGTAAGAATTCAGACTTTGCAAGATGTAACCATGTAGTCTAGGTTGTCTGGGGCATTATATCTTGTTGAAAGACACTTGAAAGACTGTTATATATATTCAATGTATTGGAATAACATTATAACACGGTCAGGGTATCGTATGATTTAAATTTAACATTGACTGTAGAAGGACAATACAACTTTCCTTTAAATTTAAAGATCAATACATCCTTTCGTTATTTTCTTCTGTTTGTTTATAATATAGGATGGATCCTGATTTTGCCTACAAAGGGATGCTTAGTCATAGTGCTCAATGCTCAGCACTGTTGACCTGCATGAGTCATGACAGTGCTTTTCTGTCTTCTGGGGATGATCAACCTGATACAGTTAAACAGCATTAAATAAAAAATTAAAATAAAACTTACTGACACTGTGATTTAAATTTACAGTCTTACATCACATGTGACACATGAGCTACAGTAAACTGATAAAGACAAACTAATTACCGGTACTAGTCTAGTAGTGTAACAAGACAGAGCTTCAAATATAATTAAATAAAATTCTTTTGAATTGTCAATTGCACACAATAAAAGTAAGCAAACGTATAACGAATGATAACACAAGGATAATGGCAGAAAAAAACAAAACTGCTGAACTCCTATGAAGATTGACAGTATTGACATTGTCTACTACTACTAGACTAGTCTAGTCGGGATAATCAGGGAATAGGACCGATCTTGTGGCTAAACATATGACTAAATGAACTGCATCTATGCAAGAGCGGTCCTGTCCCAGGAGATAGCCGTCTAGTCTAGTCTATCTCTCTACTCTCTGGTGACTCTGGCCTCTGGGTGCGGTTTACGCCTACTCACTTTCAATTTACACTGGCGTGAATAATGTTTACAGCCTTGATTTCCTGATGCCGTATCCTTCGGAACTGAGCTGTCATCTTCGTTTGTTTCCATATTTTCATTTTCTCCATCTTTCATCTGGGTGTCAGCATTTGTATCGACCTCAGGAGTAACACACTCTTCGTTCTCCATGTTTATTTTCTCCGGATAGCCAGATGGACAGAGGGTGTGGAGGCCAAATCCCTGCAGGCCAAATGGAGGCCAAGTATCTCTAGAGAGGGAGAGGTAGAGCCGAGAAGTCATATATTATAAATCATTATCATTTATAGTTGTTCAGGTCAACGCTAAAGTATATGATAAGACTGGAAGCCAAAGAGTTATTTATGTTGTCTGAAATTGGGCTTACTGTGCAATTTCAACAAACATGTGATTACCTAGTTGCTTCCAAAAATTACCACGTAGCCAATTTTCTTTTCAAGTACTGTATGTAATATCATGTACATGTATGATCTGGTAAAATGTAGATCAATGTTTAAAATTATGCCTTTATTTGGCAACTAAGCCTGACAGACACCTCCTATCAAGAGGTCAAGCAATGTCACTGTCTGGTAGGGCAGTTTCCTCTTGTTTTGGAAAATTGCATGATTTCAGCTAAAAAAATCATAGCAAATTTTACGAAAGCCACTTTCAGAGTTGCAACTGCATACTTTACCACAGAGAATTTTCTTCCATTCTTTATTTTATTATAATGTATTCTTTATAGTATCGCAGCTGCATCACCACTTCCGCATGATCGAAAAGTCAATAAAGAATTATTCGTCATTTCAATCTATACCAGTTAAAAAGTGACGCGAGGGAAAGACAATGATGAAGGGAAAAAAGAAGCAGCTTGACAAATAGATGCTCTGACTTCGCTACCACCCAATATACGAATTAAAATATCGTCAGTGTATGCGTATCAAACGCCAGTGTATTACTCTGTACGGCATATCATGGGACCACATGACCACCATGTCACAAAGAATATTGAAAGACCTCATTTATCATAATTTATGTTGATATCTTGCGAAATTTTGAAGGTTTTTTCTTGAATAGCACGACGCCAGTGAAGATTCTTGGAGGCCAACAAGCATATTAATTATTATTATCAAAATGGCAGTGCTTTCAAACCTAGCTATCACAATGCCAATCTGGCATTCCCTTTCCAGCATCCCGCAATATGTACTAGTCGATATGTTGTTTTAGTAGCTGCGACTACTGATTACTTTGTCTTGTTTGGAACAGGGCTGGGGGCGAAGGGCGGTCTGGGCGGAAAGGGNGGGGGGGGGGGGGGGGCAGGGAGAAGAGGTAATCTGAACTAGATGCTGGGATGAATGATATCGGCGAAGAAAGGGGCTGGAAACTGGGGAAAGAATGTGTTGGTAACAAGTAATATGTTCGGATGTTCCAAAAGGTTTTTTTCTTGAAGTTTATGGATTTTTTACCCTCGTAATCTTCAATCGGGTAGTGAAGAGTGATCAGAAAGTAAAGTAATCTGTTAGGAAGATTATTTCAACATTAAAATTTATCATATGTCATTGATTACGTTTACTCTATTGCACCCAAAATGACCTCCCTCAACAGCAATCAACGATTAGTCATTGGCCGATGTGTATTTTCAAGCAAAACTAGGTAATTAAAAATGCAACGAGTATCGAAAACTGATATTACGACTAAAACAAGGGAAATAATCACTAAAATGGGATCATAATATTAATCTTCCTTGGGTAGTCTCCGTACATTAAAAAAAAAAATGTAGTGTTCTTATTTCGTTGTGTTTTCCTTATTCACCACTTAATATCAGCACAAGAAAAATGAGCAAACACCATCCATTATCGCCAGCCACTTTCGGCACTGATTTCACTTCGGTAAACCCATGGCCTAACCGTTATTTGCACATATCATTTCACAAGATAAGCTTAGTATTCCGATGCCTGCATAGAAATACAGTAATATTGACTTTTATCTAGTCTAATAAAATCATGAGATTTTGCTCACATTGACAGGAAGGAGTATTTACAGCCAAACAATATCTAGTGTATGTGGATTCGGACTGTAGTTTATAATTTGATACTAAAATACTTGCCCATATTCTGAAGGCATGAGACCTGCGGTTTGAAAAGTAACGGGTAAACAGTTTGATTGCCTCTAATGAACCCTCACTGCCACTCGTTCCAGCACAACTCATTTTCCACCTTGGGGTGACCCATCACCCCGACATTATAAAGAGGTAAAATCCTTATCTGTTCTTGGGGTGACACATCCCCCCACTGGTCAAAGTTCAGTAATAATAAAAATAATTAAAATAAGATTTGACAATCTTGATACTAGACTTGACAGAAAGACAGAAAGACCGTCTTGCCCCCATTAGGAAAATTTGGGACTGGCATCAGGAGAATCTGCAATCCGATTATGTACCAGGGGCTTACTTGACAACTGATGAGCAGCTTGTACCCTTCCGCGGCAGGTGCAAATTCAGGGTGTATATGAGTAGCAAGCCAGACAAGTACGGGCAGAAGATTTTTTGGATCTGCGACAGCCTGTCAAAGTACCTACTGAAAGCAGTGCCAAAACTGTGAAAGACAGGCCGAGCTCCTGAAATGAGGCAAGCAGCAAACACTGTGTTGAATCTTGTCCAGCCGTTCATCAAAAGTGGCAGAAATGTGACGTTCGATAATTACTTCACAGACCTCCAACTTACCAATGATCTCCTGAAGCTCGGCCTGACCTGTGTTGGCACCGTTCAGCAGAACAAATGCTTCATTCCCCCTGATTTTGCACCTGCCAAGAAGGGCACACGATCAAAAAAGCCTGAACTGTACAGCTCCAAATTCAGACGTCAAAAAAATGCCACATTGGTGTGTTATCAGTCAAAGCCAAACAAATCTGTCATTTTACTGAGCACCATGCACAATAAAAAAGAAATTGATGAGACTGAGCAGAAGAAACCCCTCATTGTCACAGTGTACAACAGTACAAAAGGCGGAGTTGACTCGATGGATCAGATGACACATCGCTACACCTGTAAGCGAAAGACTCAAAGATGGCCACTTGTCTACTTTTTCAATATTTTGGATGTCTCGACGGTCGCTGCCAGAGAAGTCTTTAGGAAGGAGTTTCCTGATCACAGTCTCTCTGGCCCTGATGACAGAGGGGACTTCCTCAGATAAGTTGGTCTTGATCTCGCTGCAAAGCATATCCGTCAGCGTCTGGAGTCGCCCACTCTGTCACAGCTCCAAAGAGTCGTCATCGGAAACATCCTGTAGCACATTGATGCAAATGGAGCCTCAAAAAGCCAGACAACCAAACGAAAAAACCCTAACAGCACTCCTGAGGCTCCCAGAAAAGAAAAGTTGAGAAAACAACTCAGAAAAAGAAACAAATGCGATGTGTCATCTGTCCACGAAACAAAGACAAAAACTGTGACCACATGTAGCAAATGCCAACGCTTCATTTGTGCAGAACATAAAGACTTTGTTTGTCCTGATTGCTGAAATGTGCTATTTGTCAAGTTATCTGCTTCTGTTCATCATCAATAAAGTTTGAAACAGCCATGCTCTGATTTCTAATTCATGTTTATTTGTTGTTTGCGTGCAATTTGTATGAAAAATCGTATGGGGTGATGTGTCACTTTGACACCCCACCAAAGACAAACTATCCGGTGAAATGTTTCGATACTCACTATTTGTCATCCTTTTAACTTCGTTGAGGATATCTAGAAGCCTCATAACATTGATCAATAAGTTACTGAGAAATTCAAATAAATATACTCGACTGGGGTTATGGGTCACCCCAAGTGGCAGTGAGAGCTAATGCCAGTCAATAATATGAATGGGACTACATTATAGGCGGTTAGGAAAAGGCCATAATATTATATCAATTAATTATCATTAAGGGGGAAGAATGTGACCTCGAACTGATATTATCTGGAAAATTTGTGTCAATAAAGTTAAGTGCCTCTCTACCCTTCGTTTATTATTACCGGTTTTAATGATGTTCGAAGGATTTTTACATATTATATAGCTTATACACATTACGGTTTGATGAATTCCTTCAGGCATCCATAGGATCCTGCACTTTCTAAGTTTTTAAAAAAAAAATATTATTGAGCAGTCCCTTTTCAGTCTGACCAGCTCTTTGGGTGCAGCACATGATCACCGAGAGTTTGAGCGCACACAGTAAGATCTCATCATCTAGCCTAAAATCTAGTCAACCATTTCATAATGATTTGAGGTTGCGAGGTGCTGAAGCTCGTAATTAAACTTTGATAGGGGATGAGGATTCTGATTGCACATTAAGTTATGCAACAAAAATGGATTATACATACCTAAAAATTAAAATCGAAACTACATGAAGGAACCCTAGATGATGCTGTGCAGAATACGACTTTCAACTTTTAGGATGAGTACCCTAACAAAAAGTCGGTGCTCAGTTGTCTTATTATTGGGGCTCAGTGGTGTCTTGTCCTTGGTGCTCAGTTGTGCTCTAGTGGTCATTTGTCGGAGTCCTTTAAGAATCTGAGTTTGGAGAACGGGCGTTCTCCCCAGCAGTTAGTGACAAACATGCACAAATACACTTGGGCTACAATCGTAGTGCGGTCTCCACATTCGGCAAAGTCTACTGTCAGTCCTCTGTTTGCTTCAGTGTGAACATACTATTTTTGCACGCTTTCATACTCATAGGAACTTTCGGGAATTGCTTTAGCACTGACTATAACTTATAGTATAACCCGGGAAAGTTTGGAGAAAATGTTCAGATTCAGAGTTGATTACATCCACTCCAGACCATTTGAGTGGTACTGGGTCAGTTTCTTTGCAGAGGCTCTAAGATCTGGATGTATCAGCAGTATTACAGTATTAGATTTGTTGTCAGCCTGATACAATGCTGTAAGGAGGACGTGGCATTACGGTTTCAAGAGATCAGGAGGCTACCATAACGTGTCAAGGCATTGGGTATATTTCACTTTCCGAGTGAATGATTAAACTCATAAACTTACATTCTCTCATCATTCTCACTGCAGCCTACATTACAGCGTGTTTAATACATTATTGCTGCTACCATCTACATAATCATTACTATCACCATCTACATCAGCACCACAACCATAATCTTCATCATCACCATTACCACCATTTTCATTACTACTATAAATTATGACCTTTACTGCACACTACATGATCATTATTAGTACATATTACTACATCAGAAAACTTAGTCTTACGAAGAACATTGTGAAAACAGCTAGGCAAGTCATAGACGACATAGAAATTTTGATAATTAATGAAACACTTCAGGAAGGTTTTATTCACTTAAGTAGCCTAAATATTGTACAGTAGACCTTCAATATTAAGCAGCACTCATTTAATATGTACAGCTTGTTATTATAGGCCTATATGAATTTCATGTGCACGGATTTATTATTATTCTATAATTTCATTATTCAGGTGGATCTCAATACAGTGTATTTAGAATACCTCAGAAATACACTGTAAGTATATTTTTTCACACACCGAAGACATACGTTATATTGGGACTCTACAGTACGCGGAAACAAACGAACAAACAAAAAAAACAACAGACAATGAAAGGCTCTGTATTTTTCTCATTTTTTTTTTTAGAAGTCATGTTGACATAGACAGTGGCAGCTTAAAATGCTGGAATTCGAAATTTTAGGACACAGACGGTGCATGTAAAATATGACTATAATAAAAGTATAATTGTAATAACATATGATTAAGTCATGAATTTATAATTAAGAATGTTCCATTGATGAAAATGGACTTGTTGATATGTTGGAAGTCGAGAATTTTGAACAAGCAAAAGACTGAGAAAGAGGCAAGCAAGTGGAAGAAAGAATTACTGAAATCTGGTTGCATAAATCTGGAAATGACAAAAATGTCAGTGAGATCTTGGGCCCACTGCCGTTTAAAAGGAATGTCTGGGTGAGAGAAAAGGGACAGAGGAGGCTTAAAGCTGGAGGTCAGTCTGGGGTCATTGATATCAATATGTGGCTGAATTGTAACTTGTTGGTCTGCTATCTCCCCCCCCCCCCCCCCNCTGTCTGTCTGTCTGTCTGTCTGTCTTTCTGTCTGTCTGTCTGGCTGGCTGGCTTGCTGGATGGATGGATAGATGGATGGAGGGATGGATGGATGGATGGATGGATGGATGGATGGATGGATGGATGGATCCTCCTCTCCACTCCATTACTTTCATACGCAAAGAAAAAAAAAATCAGAATACATGATTCACATCATCAGATTATTTGTAGAGTAGATCAACGATCTCTCGAGATTGTCACCGCTTGGCTCTCCGGGTTCTGCTTTCATACTTTACGTAGGACTAAATGTCATAACGTACACTTGCACCGGTCTTCAATCCCTGCACTGAACGCTTTACAATGATCCTAGAACATGCGAGAGCACTCCAGATGAATGAACAAGGACGATAACTGTCTAAACCCATATACCTACGGTAATATTTTTTCTTGGTACAGTTTGCACACTACCTTGACGATGGCATCCTCCAAGTAGTTTCCGTAGGCCTGAAGCCTTACGTCGCCATACTGTTCAAACTTTATTTCGAAAATTACGTTTAGCCTTAGGCCCTATGTTGAAGTGGTCCATGGTGACTTCTGGGCTGTGCTAACTAAAATTACAGCTCTGTGTGCTCATGGTTTTGTGAGTGTTTGAGCCAGTCCGGTATCGTCTCCCACCAGAATCTTCGCTTGTCCTCTGTGATACGGTGCCCCAGCTCAGGGGTTGTTGAAAAGCTTAGATAGGTCTGTCCCTGCGCCTCATACTTGGGCCATCCGCCGGGCAGGATGCTCTTAGTCAAGCTTATGCTGGGATCTCTGAAAATTCATTGGTAAAACAAAATTTGCTTAAGGATGTGAAGCAATATTCTGCATAATGTGAAATGAATCACTCATTATACTATTGTTTCATCATTTCATTACTCAGGGGAACCTTCATAATAAAGTACATCTAAGTAAAAACACTTGTTTCAACTATGCATCAAAGGCATGTTTAATATGGATGTTCCAATGTAATTCAAGTGCAGAAGTAAGTAAGCAAGAGGCTGGCTTAGATGAAAGCTTAGTCTAAATGTGACCCACTGGTTCTAAATTAATGACACTGACGTTGTATGCTTTGTAGATAGCCATGAAAGTTTTTGGGTGACATCTACAGGACCTTTCTTAGTGAGCTAAGGCACGTGACCACGTGATTCTCGAGCTGTTTTGAAGCAGGAGAAGGATTTAATTTCTTGTTCTGAAGGCTTCACATCGCCATTCATTCGTTATTCACTTTGTCAAAATAAGAAAAAAAGGTTATTATAAGAAACAAAAAACAAAACGGCATTTAGTATTCCTACCCGTATTTCATAAAATCTGCAATGACATGCTGGTAGGTCTTTTTCAATTCTTCATCCTCTGGTGCAAATGGTCCCTCGACACCATTAGTGAAGAGATACTTGTCATACAAACGGATGTCCATATCGAAGAGGTACAACAAATCCAAGACGTGTAGCATGCCCCTGGGAATGCCAGAACAAGACTAGCATAATCCATAAATTTAGAAAAAGGCCGATAAACCTTAACATCCGCAAAATTTGCTTGATGAATTCCTTTGCATTGTTTGGGACACACTTTCACAATGCAAAAATTATAATAATAATAATAATACATAGCATTTATATAGCGCTCATCCCGGCAGATACAGGCTCTGCTGAGCGCTTTACATAGAGAAGTAAATAAGATTATATAATATTCAGCTCACACACCCAAGCATACTACACTCTGTACACACTACACACTGGTTTCGCAGACTGTCATGGTCAACCAAGATATTGTTTGAACAAATGTGTTTTGAGAATTTTCTTAAATGTACTTAGACTATTTTCTTTACGAATATTTTTAGGCAGTTTATTTTTTCTTGGCAAAATTTCCTTTCGGAAAGATTCTTTATTAGTTGTGTAAATGTATGTGCTTAGGTAATTCTAAACGATAAAGCGTTTTACAGCGCAAAACAGAAAGTAAATGCTTGGAAAATAACTGAATAAAGGCGAGTTTGCAAGTCTTAAAACAGTGCAATGACTCACAGAAACTAAGCCTGCATGTAACAAGGTGCAAGTAACGATGCTCCCCTCTTGTGTGTTATACATTTGCATTTTCAGCCATTTTCATGGTAACTGCATGGGCCTAAAAAATTTCATCAAACAACTCTGACTTCTCCCTCGCTTACACCAGTATGTGAGCAATTTAAAAGATAGGGCAATTTAAGGTGAATGCTGCTAGCTATATAGATTTACATGTATATTTCACGACACAAAAGCAACACGGGGGCCTCGGACCCGACTCACCTACTTTGGCCCTTCAGATAGCTTGGATAATGATCATGAAGAAGTAACCACAAACTTGCGTCTCCCAATGTTGCTGCTTTGGCAAAATCTAGAGAAGGAACAGGAAACCCCAGATCTGTGAAAAGCTGCACGATTCCGTCAGTCCCATAACGATTTTCATACCACTTGGCCACTCTTTCAACGACAGATCTGGACGGAGGTTTGTCTAAGTCATATCGGAACCGCATGAAGAACTCAACACCTTCGCAAAGAGGCTCAAAACTTGCACTTAGAGCCTCAGCGTAAGTCACATTCTCCAGGCTTGTTCCACGAAGTCGTCCAAAGAAAGAGTCATAAACCGATTTTTCATTATTACTCAAGGTAATGAGGTATTTTCTGTCAAAGAAGCCAATAGAAGTGAGAAAGTCTGGGAAATTTACTAGCTTCAGTGGGTTTTGGGGAATAAAATTTCCATCAACACTAGGAAGAAACCTAGGATAGACAACCCAGAAGCTTGCGTTGGTGGCAATGTCTCGAGTAGACCTAGTCCTAAGACAAGCTATGATTTCTTCGCCAGTGCTCACATCAATATCGGCGTTGACGTCTCCGTCCCAGCATTTCAGCTTTTTCGCCATCTCCAAAGCATGAGCTCTTGGATTTAGAGAAAGTGAGAAGCCAGTTGTGGAGGTCCCGCTCATAGCAAAGGCTTTGGTGAACAAACCAGTCGCTGCAGGCGAAAAACTGAGATGTCCCACGCTAGCTGCACCAGCCGATACCCCACCAATTGTAATATCATCACTGTCTCCGCCAAAAGCCTCAATATTGTCTTTGACCCACTGTATCGCTAAAACCTGGTCCCAAAGGCCGTAGTTCCCTGGACTTGCCTCATTCTCGAGACTGAAGAAGCCCAATACTCCCAACCGATACTGAATAGTGACCATAATAATGTCATGCTCGACAACCAGCGAGCCAGGAATAGTCAAGGCGGCCGTGCCAAAATGGAAGCCACCACCATGAATGAAGACCATGACCTTCCTCTTTTTCTCGCCAGGAAGAGTGGCACTCGTGAAGATGTTCAAGCTCAAGCAATCCTCGCTATTTCCTGAATCGTACACAGCAATACCTTGTTGTGGCGT
>JAWQUT010000242.1:559244-571744 GCA_033807755.1 Ellobium chinense
GGGGGGGAAGGGGTTGGATTTTAATTTCCAAGGCTTAGATGGGTGCAAATATATGTGTAGACTCAGAATAGGTGAGGTTTAGTCACTCAAGTATAAAATTTGTGATTGTTGCTAGGGGGGTAAGGTTACCCTGTTTACTGAGTGAAAAGGCCTAAAATATTAGGGTGTCTGCTTCACTGCCTAAGTTCTCAAAATCTAACTGGTTCAGGTGCATTTTTCTTTGTGTCAAAATTTGGAGGAAGAGCTGAACTACATATTTGGAAAGTATTTTGAAACGGCACCCCAGGATAAGTTAATGAGAGGTGTAAAACCTAATATAGCCAACAGTGAAAAATACATTGGCATCTTCATACCTTCAAACAATTGTACGAATAACCAGTTATAGTTATTCGAACAATTGTACGAATAACCAGTTATAGTTATTCAAACAATTGTACGAATAACCGCGTCCTTATGCAGATGTAAGGCCAAGAGCGGCCCTGTCCCTACCCTAGCTAGAGATAGATCTAGTCTAGCCAAAATAGGTCTCAACAGGGGACGTCATATCTTAAAATCTTAAACATGTTAAAGAATGCAACTCATCATGGTGCTTGCATGTGTAAATACACATCGGCAAACTGGAAACACAGTGACTGGTCCTCTTGAATGTTACATTGTTAACAAAAATCTCATCATGACTTGTCTACGACTAAATGAACTGTATCATCAGTGCTGTCGTTAGAGATAGCAGATCAGTCATTATCATTAGTTACTTTGCCAGACTGTCCAGACCTGACATTTGCTTTCGATTTATCTGTTTATAGACTAGACTAGTCTAGAGACTAATGGGTCAGTCACCATAAAAATCAAAGAGGAAAATCTTGCCTAGTTTCACTCGTACCTTTCAGGACCATATATTTATAAGAGATACAGCACCTGTATCACTCACAAGTACCGGTGTTCAGCAGATCTACTCTATCACTCAATGGTTCTTCTCGGTCCTCTCGGCATGCATGACACCAACAAGCCAAACAAAGAACGGAAATAGGATGTTGGTGTGCCAGTTCATGGATGCAGATCCAAGCCAGACTAAAATATTAATAGAACATTAACAAAATTTTAATGATTGCGACAGACATTTTGGAATTAAATTCCTCTAAAATTTGAAGTTAAATTGTATAAGGGAAATATTTTACATACATTAATGAATCAGAGCATGAAAAATAGTTCTCAAATATGATAAAATAAGTGGGAGCAATTTGGCACATTTTCTGATATTGGCCTTATGATAGTACTGTAGTGTTTAGCAGTAGAAAAGCTAACGTGTAACGTCTGCTAGTTTTGCTAACTCGACAGTTAGACGTAAGTGGAGGACAATATCGTATGTAGACTACTTGTTCAGTTGAACAAGATTACTTCCAATAAGACCACCAGTGTGTTACTTTACTGAATGAAGATAAGTGAACCAGGTGAGTGTAAAACGGGATCAGTTCATAAAAGAATGGGGACCGGGGATTTTCTTTGAGGACATAAGCCTAGTCTACACCCTCGCACGCTTAAGACGTCTACGGGACTCGCCCTAAATCACTTTGTATCTAGCATCTTTCGAGTAATTCATGATAAGGAAAACTGGGGCCGTCCACCTTAAGCTAGATCATAGCACAGTAGGCCTAATCAAGAATGGCCATCGTGAAGGATCACACTGCTGCTGTTAAAGAATAACAAGCCTCTGCCCAGCCTTAATTAGAGGTGAGTGAGCGCTTACGTAGTGGCTGATTTAATCATTTATCGCAAGTGATAGAGACTGTAATTTAAAGTCGGGACTTCCAATATTTTTTTGTAATATCGTTAGTTGTATATAAGATGAGTTCATAATAAAATAAGAGAAAGAAGATAAAAAGTACTCTATTCATCCTTAACAGGAAATTTGTTTCCACGGTTGAAACAGAATACAGTATACCTGCAAACATACAAAGATGATACGCTTGAATAACCATACAGTCATACAGCCGCTACCGTTGCTACAACAACATTGACACTACAACTTCTGCCGAAGGCAAATACTATTCTTTTCACAACTCCTACCTCACCCCCTCCCCTCCCTTCCCCAATTATATTTTTTTCAATAGAGACAGACTAGTCTAATACCAGTATTCTAATGGTTGTTTGCTTTTGTTGTAGCGGTTATAACAACAGCAGTAATAGTGCACAGAAAGTGCAGTGACGCTAAAGACAATAATTTTACAGAGATGGTAGTAGTAGTAATCGTTGTTACAGCACAGTGACAACAGTGGTAATAGTAGGAGAAGTCGAGGCAATGTTGGTGGTGGACCATGGCAGTGGTTTGCTGATGTTGTTGTTAGGTGATGTTGATGGAAATGTGTTCAGTAAGCTTTTATTGTAACTAAAATTGTTGAAACTATTAAAGCAGCATCTTGTGTTTTCTGTGCTAAAAAATGGGAAGTCACTCTAGCATGATGACGTCTTGTGAACAGATCTAATAAAGAGCTGCAATTGTCATTTATAGACGAAGTGTTCCCACAGTCAGGTGAACCTAAAATTTCAACCAGACAATAGGTATCGTACTCTTCTCGAATGCTTCTCAAGCTACAGGTGACCAGCAGACCTTTCATGATTTACCATAATTACTTGGTAGTCAGATCAGATCAACAGCATTCATTTCGAGTCAAGTGTTAGCAGACTGCTGACTGAACTGGAGCGTAGTTCGGTAGCAGGAACGTAAAAGATCAATAACATAACCCTCCAGCAAGTTCTGTGTACTGGACAAAGCTGAGAGGTCATGATCCTAACAAAATTAGTGGTCTATTAGCAGACATTTCATGGAGGATGTCCGTTGTCTTCCCATTCCCAAGCTGCTTAAGCCTCTCATTGGCAGGATTATGCAAGAAAGGCTAAGCGATACCCTTTGTGGATGGAACTCAAAACTCAGGTTTAAGAGGAAAAAAAAGAAAATCTCCCCCATTCATGGACACCAAAGAGGGTCAACGGGCTCCGCATGGAAACAATACAAAGAACCCCACATTTTGCATAATGTTCATGGCACTCCCTTTGTGACTGCGATGTCGTAGTGTACTAAAAGAAATAATCTAGATACTATAAGTATAAGGCTGTGAAAATGAATCTGTTACGATGGTGAAAGGGAAAAGCAAACACAACCCGACAAAATATACTATCACTACAGAGGAAGAAAGCATTCTCCAGAGGAGAAACACTCATTTTTTCCAGGTTTGCGTAAGTAGGCTAATTAGGAAGCATATATGCAACAAATAGTGATATTAGAGCTGCTCACATGACGTCATCGCACCTGGATGACGTTCCTTTAAATGGGGTTGCAAATTTATTCTCCCCATAGAAAGTATGTGCATAGTTAGTAGTTGCATCAAGTTTAGTTACAGTAAAACTTTACTGACCACCACAAATGTGCCATACTATCATCACCTGCATCCCCACAAAGCCTCATCACCCCCATCACCACTAACGCCGCCGCTATCACCATTGCCATCATCGCTATCACCATCACTCTACCTACTATACTACTAACTACTACTAGTGCAGCTGCTGTGCTAGCTCTCACAACCATTTCTGTCGCTGCTGCTGCTGCTGCTACAATAACACCACCAACCAAAACCAACAGTTATAACTATTACTACTATTACTATTATGTACAAGTACTACTACTGCCGCTGCTGTTACTTACACTGTCATTTAATGTACCATCACCGAAAAACTTGCATAACATATTTCATGGCAGTTATTCAGAAGAAGAAAAAGATTGTATGTTTTTGTTTTTATTTTGAGACATCCCGTACACGTATAGTCAAAATAATTATAGGAGAGAACCCGCTAACCAGTCTCCGTTGAATTCCGGTTGCATGGACAGGTTCTTCGGCATACGCCCGTTTCAGGTCCGACAGTTCACTTGTGTGTCTAAACTCTAGGTTGTCAGGCATACTCTTAACTGTAACTTTAAGAAAAACAAAACAATTTTTTGATTGCATTTCTTATGATATTGTATCATATAGTCTAGATCTAGATAAACCCGGAAATAAAAGACCTGTATCATCCAATGATATCGGATGTTTCAAATCGCAGCAATCAATCAGTTTCCTCGGTAAATTCTGTTTTGATCGTGATTCCAAGCCTAAATATGCACTGGACTGGTATGTTTGGAACTTTACACTAAGGTTGCTAAAAAAAAAAATAGAAGATTGTTTATCAGGCAAGCCAGACGGACAGAAAGATGACAAGCGCACGGACAGGCTTACATATGGATGGTTGATGGATGAACAGTTGGATGGCAGAGAGGAAGGGAAGAGTGAAAAAAAGTTAGGTCCTAAAGGAAAAGAAGAGAAGAAAGGAGATAAGTTATTATGTCTGTCTCACCACGACCATCACATTCCCAAACTTGATAGCATCATTCTACCCTGTTTCCCTCCTCCAAATCAGGGCATCGTACTGGTGCTTTCAGCAGCTTAATAACGCGCATAAAAGCGCACTGCGGAAATGCCAGGGGCCCGGCTACTGTAATCACCAGGGCCAAAGAAAAGAAGAAGAAAATTCACTCACATAGAATGCGTTCTGCAGACCACAGAGAGATGACAGAATGCACGATCCATTTCTCATTTCCAGCAGGTGAGTACCATGCAGTTACCGTGTCAGCAGTAACGTCTGTCAAATCATTTACATTTCTCACCTATACTGCCTCAAAAAAGCATGAGGCTACCCTTTTCTTCCCAGTTTACTGATTAGATAATAATTTTTGTCGTACCAGTCGACAAACAATATATCACATGGAACACTATCAATTAGCTGACATGATATTAAGATTTTGTGGAGTGAAATTTATATCACGCATTACATTGTATAACTCGCAAAAAAAAACAACAAAACACAGGAACAGTATATCTGCATGAGGTAAGGTAACACCATGAGTAAGAGGCTCGGTGATGAAATAAAAGGCGAGTCACTGAAAACTTTAACATCTAGAACTATGCACGTCTTTAATGAAATTCTGATAACACACCAATCGTTTGTTACGAGTACTGATGGCGTGCTATCAGAAGATTTGTGTTATCTAGAGTAAGCCTTATGACGAACAGCCCAGCTGGGGCTTTTGAAAGAAACAGTGTTCTAAACAGGGGATTGTGTTAACCTGTGGTTTCGCTATAATAAATTTTCGAGATTTTCCCCTCGTCCTTTTACCTTAGCAGTATAATTTGTTATCTTAGACTTGTGTTTGATCATGCTAATGGTCAGCGCAGCTGGATCGAAAAGACATACTGGGGTCATAAGGTCGTTACTCACAAAACTGCTGGTAGTGTTCTTTGATGTTGATGTGCGTAGTGACAGTAAGTGTCTGTGTGCATTCCGCTATGTAATTTTGTATGTCCAAAGGTTTCTTTATGTGTTCACGTGACGGTTTCTCCTGCTTTGGTTAACACTGGTTCTGACGAGCCACGTAAGAGTGCTGAAAAGCAGGCTTTATATTCACGTGGAAATGCTTTATATTCACGTGAAAGTTTCCCTGAAAGTAAAGTGTTCCCTATGAGCCAAGTGACGGCTCGCTTCCAAGAAGTGCATCGATTTGATGCTAGGGTTTTTTAAAGCCTAGTAGCATGCTTCTCATCCATATACCAAGCAAAATATATTTTTAAAAAATGAAATTATTTTAAATACTAGTTCATGTGAAGCTTGAGTCTTTTTTTTTTTTTCTGACTTCGAGTCAGCGTGATAATTCACTGACCTAAAGAGCAGTCTGCTGGTACGAGTAAATTGTAACACGTAAAATTAGGATGAAAAACTTCAAAGTCGGATAGGGAAGATAACTCTGTACAAAACACAGTCTGGCCAGAATACTTGCAAGGTATTTTTTGGCTGTCCAGCCAGTATACTCATTACGTTATTACGTTTATATAAGAGATTAGAGATCCTGAAAAGTGAGAATAATTCTCTCGGTTTCTGGACCATGCTCATAGAAAAAATGGCGAAGATAAACTTCTTCACCTTTACCGTCTCAATATTTTGGTAAACTTAGAGCTATTCCTTATCACCGCAGTGAGGTAAACACATAGCCACAAATATGCCCATAAATTCAAATATCATGTTCTTTTCATTGCGAACGAGTAAGGGTTAATAGAGTTTTAGCGTCGATATGCTGATAGTTATCATTAAAATTATCTTGATAGTTATCATTATAATTGCGATGCTTTACATGCATGTTTGTCATCGCCGATAGTCATCATTTCGATTAACCAGCTAATGACAAACACGGAATATTCTTTTCACGATAACAGCGGAAAATAATTGCGAAAAACCAGCGGGTTCGTGTTCCTTTTCTGACTGCCAGATAACATAACTTAGTGCGGGCAATGACTTTGTCCTAGCTGCCAGCCAGGTCATTGTTTGATCCACATTACGACTTCAGCTGCAAAGAAAACAACTGCAGGGCATATCAGTGACATCAATGTAAAGAAAGAAAAAAAAAACATCACATCTCCGAGCATAATGCGGCTTTGTCCTGACTAAGATGACTTGAACTGCTGTGTACCGGGCACAGTAAATTCATTAAATTGATCGGACAGTGGAAAATTATCAAGTATCAGTTATCTATGCCTGGAGTTACGCTGTCTGATTTCATACTTCTATCGCGATTATTCGCCCAGGAAAACATTATGTTTCTGCAACTGATTTATTCCAGTTAAAAGATTATATCGAAAACGGTTCTCTTTCTTTGGATACGTATCCCAGAATGGAACTGAAAAACTGAGCGACGAGATCGCTTCCATCTGGTAGGCTATATCTCGTAGGACTCATACAATGACCATCAGTGATAAAACAGGCGTCTCAGAGTTAAAAAAGAAGTACAGCATTCGCCTTTTTACCGGGACAGAGAAGACCCAAACTCACAAGCGATACACTGTAAATCTACAGAGCGCATGCTCTCTTTATGTTCAATAGCCGTCGGGATGTGAACATTTCGCAATTTAAGTGGTGAGAATGCCTGTCTCAAAATTTGTGAAAGACTTTACGGTATCGTTAGAGGGCTTCCTTCCTCTCCAAATTTTTAACTGGTTATTTTGAATAATGACACAGCTTTCTTTACAGTCAGTAGTGCTTTGGTTTCAAGAGATCATACAATTTTGTTCGAGGTTCTTGCCTTTTTCTGCTACACTTGTTCATAAACTGCGTGTCTTCCTGCCTAGCAATTATCGGCCAAACTTACTTTCAGCAGCAACACTCTTTCGGGACAGCCCCCTCTTGTATCGATACAGTTTATTTAGTTTAGATTAGCAGCTTCATGAAGTTCTGCTGTCATCACGTGATTGCAAGTAGTTCCGGTACCAGGATTCCTCTCAAGTATGCATGATTGCAGTTACTTCCATTGCCGATGAAGGGAAGTTGTGCTGCACCCTCCTTAAAATGGCAACCCCCAGAGAAAACCGAAAGTAGCTGAACGTAATCACTCTAGATGTATCTCTTTGCCCAAACTCTAAATATGCACAGGACAAGGGAGTTTCCAACCAAAAGCATTACATTATCCGTTTTATAATTTTGCAAAGACTATTTTAGATATTCAGGGTGCATCAGGTATGACATCTGAGGGTAAAAAGGAAAGAGAAATCCATCCTAAGACTCTGTGCTGTGCTTAGAAGTTTTCAGGTCTACCTTGAGAACCGTTGAGTACAGGTGCCCTGAGACGAGGCAGAAATTAGACGTCTGTTTTATCGCTTTGAGCTGCATATTTTTGGTAGCTTTGTTATTCTACACCTTTCCGGCGTCAAAACACTGATAACATTCCGTTGCCCCTAGAAACAAAGATAAGGCCTAAGGGGTGGAAAGGGGGTGGGAGGAGCAGTGGAGACTACAATGCCAAGGTAAAGTAAATTCCCAGAACAAGTGATTTGTAATCATTAGAAGATGGAAAACTGACTGTGTGTTATAATCTTACAAAGCAGTGAACAACAGACCACATTACAAAGTTACGATGAGAGGTCGGAAGACTCAATCAAAAGGCCTAATTATAATTTAATTTATTTCACTATACGTATTATACACGTATTACACCTTCCCCAATACGTTCATTACTCTGTAACACACACCGTCAAACTTTAAGGTATAGTCTGTTCTCGCAGGATTTAAACCGATATATGTCGCATCTGGATATTTCTTAATTACAGCATTATCCCCCAGCTTTTTTATTGCAATTCAGGCCCAAGCTAATGTACGTACAGTGCTCTATTTGCTTAAAAGTCCACTACACCTGCTGTTATAAGTCTACCGTATCATAGTCCTTTATTCATCGTTAAGGTACATGTTTACCAGCTGAATTCTGACATACAGTATTTCCATTCCCCTTCTCTCCGCCTCCAATACAAAATAGTCCAGACGTTGTTCAGGTATTTTCTAAACCACCCAAGGTCTGGAGTTTACACTAACCTTATCGCTGAATCAAAGGATGTCATTTCCTTGGTGCAGGGGCTGCACTGAGTGTATGCTTGCATTTCTGTTATCCGCATGCCCCCTACCTGGATTACTGACACGTTCGACTTTGGGACTAGGGGCTGCTCCTTTATATTCTCCTCCCCTTCCCTCCCCCTCCAGACCAAAAAAAATCCAAAGACATACGTCTATTTAAAGTTTGGCCTTCACCCTCCCTTTCCTTGTTCTTTGTGCTTTGTTTTTTCCTTATCTTTCCCATTTTAGACCTTATCCCCGTCTTTCCCGTCTTTTCGCCTGCACTCTGTGCCCTCATTCTATCTCTTATGCTGTCTCATTTCTTCGCCCTCTATCCTACTATCGCCTCTTCAGTTTGCTCTCTTGGTTGATTGGTTGATTTTTTTGACAGTATTTGAAGTTCCCTAGAGTGATTGCCCCATTCAGAGACTTCCAGAAATCCAAAACATAATTTCTCAAGTCGAATAGCATCAGAGATGAGATATTTTTTGTTACCATTCCTTTTAAATTGCTTCAACCCGTTTTTTAATTTCCCTTTGTTTTTATTTAGGCTTTTTCACCTTCGCAGTTTCCTTGATTACCTTTCCCTCCTTTTCATTCTTTAATTCAGCCACACTCCATGCCCCGCATCATCTTTCCTGCGTCCATGGAGGATGACCTTATTGACTAACGATGCCAAGAAACTGACACTTTAGACCACCAAGGAGTCTTAATAATTTATTAAGTTGTTATTTCCCTTGACACCGTAAATAGCCTATCTGCCGGGTCTTGCACCAAACACTGTTAGCGGCTATTTTGTCTTTTAGTATCACGAAAGAGATGCAAACGTGGATATTTCTTTCACTGGATAACGGCCTGTAGCTCATGAAGCCATAGAGCTCCGCAGCATAAGCCTGCCTCTCTTCTTCGCCTCTAGGGAGTATCTATTCTGCCTCTGCTGTATGTTGAAATTCAAACTAATTGGACGTGATATTTTACATAAATTCCATAATAAGTTGATGTCAAGAAAAGAAACATTTTTTTTTTAAATTTCTGCTATTGCGGTGGAGTCTCATGGGATTAAGAGTGCGTGGGTACTAAGGGCTCCAATGACGCAAAGTCTATTCCCTACCATTCCCTTATTTCCGCAAAGGCATGCGAATTCTGTATTATGTACGATCCGTCCTATCTTCTGCACCCACACCACGATAAAATAGGGCCCAATTTCCGTCTCTTTCCCTCTTAAAACAGTATTCCACGGTGTGTCGACTATTTGCCTTCATACTCACTTCGCCCCTTTCCGTCCTTACTCCTTCCTTTATGAAGCCGAGACGCTTGATTTGTTTATATTGCATGGCCGTTACCTGGTGTCTTTAAATACCTATGTTTGTTGATACCGAAGTGGCACTCAGCCCAATCTCCGTCTCTCCCCCTTCCTCGCATTATTTCTCGATCTGTGAAAATACACCATTTCATTCACCCCTTTGTTTTTCTTAACTGCTTTTGAGATTGTAATGCCGTGTTACATTCAGATCCAATCTTCTTTTTTGTGTGTTTTTGAGGTTTCATACATCTAATTGGAGTTGTGTACTGGTCGCATTTAGCAGAGTAAAAAAAAATGTCCTGCCGATATATTATGCAGAACCGGTCTTAGATTTGTGAGGCACAGTGGTAATTTTTTGCCAGCCTTTCATGATTTTATAAAATAAATTCAAAAAAGTTTTAAGCTTCACTCACTGCGGTATGTCTAGCCTTGTTTACAGAAAGGATGTTGTTAAGGTAAACAATTGGTTTTCGTAGAGGCTTTCATTTCCGCTCTCGTGAAACAAAAATTCAGTGAAAGATCTATACTTTGAGCAGTTTTGTTTTAAAGCTCAGTTAATGCCTGGAAATATTAATGGCGACTTAGTAATTTCGGAATTTCTTATAAGTGGCTGTAGTGAAAAGTGTTATTGGCTTATGGAGGCTTTTCGAATTGGGCTCCTGGAATATTTATAAGTAGATCAAAGATCACCAGAGCGCGCTATGATACCGACTGAACCTCGAAGGGAAACTAACATTAGTTTAGTTGTTGAATCTTGAGACTAATTCTTGATCTTTCCATGTATTTCACTTATTTTGTAGTGTCTCCTCTGCGGTGGCAGAGTTGAATATGTAGAGGGTAAAAGCTCCTGCACGCAGGCCGGGATTGAAGAGCGCGATGACTAAAGAAAGCGAAGGAACAAGTGGGAGAAGATAAGTTTTATCATTTTCATGGGCAGGCAAAGAGAGAATGAATGGATGGCAGCAGGAAAAAACGTTGCTCTGCATTCTTAGGTACAGGAGCTGTTAGTATACCGCAGACATCAAAGATGAAGCCACCCCTGCATGCTCAGCAGGCGATAAAGACACATTTATTGTACACGCCAGGAGATTTCTGCACTTGGTTTGTATGCCTCGTTCATTATCCTTCGAACATTATTCCAAATTCGCTGCATTTCAACCTCAAATATGCCACTCAAGCTATTAAACAGGCTTTGAAGTTTCAAATGTTTCTTGTTCACGATTTTCCCTGAACAGCTCACTGCACTTAAAACTAAATTTATGATTCCGACTGGCACACAAGATAACTGGGCTTTAAGGTGGAAAGTGGCACCAAATACCACATTCCTTCACCGTGGACCTTTCTCCACGTTACAGCTTGTTCTAGCATGGGGAGGAAGAAGAGCACCGGGCAGAAGAAGCGGGTGCATTTCACAATTTCGGGAATTCGAAGCAAAAAAGAAAAAGGCAAACAAATGAAGAGAAAAAGAGATGAAGGTGACAGAGAAGGTTTTAAAATGTCGTGGACAATTGGGAATAATTATACAAGGCTAATGCCTAATAATGAGAGTGGTAAATTATGGCAGGGCCAAGAACGTCTTTCAAACTCTGGAATAGACATGTTAGCGATGTCAACAGCAGCGTTTTGACGTTAAAAAAGGAATATTTTGGGCCCTGTGAACGAATTTTCAACCAGTATTATTTTGGTTTCTGTCGCGCATGCATGTGTGTGTATGTGCATGTGTGTGTATGTGCGTGTGTGTGTGTGTGTGTGTGTGTGTGTGTGTGTGTGTGTGTTTGTATGTGTGTATGTCTGTGAGTGTGTGCATGCTTCTTTATGATTTGTTTTGTCTGGATTGCCATATCTTTCTTTGTTATGTTTGTGTATAATAATGTAAGCTAATTTTTGTACTATATGTCCTGGTTTCCCCCTTTTCTTTAGTCTTCTCTTCTTAGTCTTCTTTAGTCTTTTCTTTCTTTCTGTCTCTCTGTCTCTCTGTCTCTCTGTCTCTGTCTCTCTCTCTCTTCTGTGCTGTGGGTGTGTATGTTTTTTGTGTGTGTGTTCGTGTGTTTCTGTTTGTTTTATGTCTGTACAGTCTATATTTCTTCGTTTTGTTGTTGTTGTTGTTGTGTGTGTGTGTGTGTGTGTGTGTGTGTGTGTGTGTGTGTGTGTTGTGTGTGTGTGTGTGTGTGTGTGTGTGTGTGTGTGAGTAATGTTTGTTCGTTTGTGTGTTGTCCCCAGCATTCCTTTCGCGTGTGTTGAAATTCCCATTTTCGCTTCACATACCGTTACCTCAGGTATGACAGCTCTGAACCACGACAATTCTTTCTGCTTTCTGTCAGTTTCGTTAAATTCCTGTGGCATATCAGAATAGTCTACTGGTCTAGTCAGTTTGGTTACAAGTCAAGCTGTCCTAAGCAATCGGCAGACAGCAGATGAATGTCTACAGCTATTTTGAAATAAATTGAGGAAAAGTGAAGGATTTGTCATCGTCATAGAGTTTTTGTTTTCAAAATGTAGAGTAGATTATACTTCACTAGCACATTATGGCTATTTTTAGGGACTGTTTTAAAAATTACAGCTTGTAATCTGTTTTATCATACCTATTTGCAAACCCTTTCTAACCATAGCCGCATAAGGCGCAAATTTAGGATTAGATCAGCAATTCTCTTGGGAATGCAGCCCATTATGATAAAAGCTACTTCTGTGTTTGTAGACTAGATTTATTGTCATTCATGCACATACATTATCCTAAGACCTGGAT